>JADBJO010008240.1:25000-27500 GCA_016801955.1 Conus betulinus | reverse complement strand
GGAAGTGTCAGGAACTATGCCCCAAGGTTCTGGTCGTTTGGGATATGTTTATGTATGAAAAAACAACAACAAAAAACGTCGATGGGAAACATAAATTACTTAAAACACAAGCTGTTGAAAAGAGAAAGCTTTTGAAGTGTTATTTACCCTCTTGTGTTGTATCCCAGCAATATCACGGAAATCATACAGCTTGTATACGGCAAACGTCATTGAATTGAGTAAACGAATAACAGAAGGTGATTGGCTTATCACTTGGAGGATGGTCAGTTGTGTAGGAGGCAGGCTGGTCAGCGCTGTACGCGTCCTACGGGCGTTGTGAGGGTACACGCCTCGTAGTTTTGTTGTACTCGCCGTGCTTATAGAACAGGGAGTACTCTACAATGGGAACGGAGAAACGCTGTCTGTGTGTCTGTCTGTCCGTGGTCAAAATGTGTTCCACTCGCTCCCAGACAAAACTTCTGGGCCGATCTTTCTGAAAATCTGTACGTATGTTCATCATGGGTCACGGATGATGCTCGATGTTTGATCTTACCAGAATAGCCGTTACTAACGGCTCTAACGGCCCCAAACGGGGTTTTTATTCTTTATAGAATATCTCAGAAAGTACTTCGCTGATTTCTTATCTCAGTGACGAAATACATTATGACGCATGTTTGATTGTGACTTAAAAAAAAAAAAAAAATTATGACGCAAGTTTGACTGTGACGGTTTTTTTTTTTTTTTTTTTTTTTTTTTTTTTTTTTTTTTTTTTAAACGCGCGTATTCGAGATAGATTTAAAGTGGGAGTACGTGTATATGCTTTGCATCTTGTTTCAGATGCAGCGTTAAATATAGAGTAAAAGTAGTGAAAGCCAAAGCTGGAAGACGATCGTCTCCGCATACCTTCAGGGAAGATAAAGTGAAAGGAAGTGAAAGAGTGAACACGAAGATTAATAGATCTACAGATAAAAAAGATGAATGGATTGAAACGAGAAGAATAACTTTTTTTTAATTCTCTTTTACTTTGCCCCATTCTAGACCATGGACAAACAGTTACTTTTTTTTTTTTTTTTTAACTGAAAGGGGCACAGACACTTAAAAAAAAAAAAAAGTACTTTGTAATTCGACGTGGGGTCATGTAGATAGAGAAGATTTTTTTTGTAAAAACTATTAGGCCACTTCCAAAAAAAAAAAAAAAAAAAAAAAAAAAAAAAAAAAAAGAAAAGAAAAGAAAAAAAAAAAGAAAGAAAAGAAAAAGAAAAGAAAAAGAGGACAGTGTATTTTGTTTGTTAAACAGATTGAGGCCAGTGTGTAAAAGCAAAAAAGCACTTGTGAGTCAGCGGGGGGCCTGGTTAATCGTTTGTTTTGGAGACGTGTGTGATTATGTGAACCCATATTTAAACGTTGTACGTGTAAACAGCGTAAAATTTAGTTATTAGTCAAAAGGAGAATTCTCTTGTATTTGGGCATCTGGTGGTGTTGATTTTACACCTGCGAGAGTCTCACTAAGAAAGAAAGAAGGAATGAAATATATGAAATAAACACAGAAACATGGGAGTAAAGAAAAAAAAAAAAAGTTCCAATGAAGGGGAGTAAGAAAGGAAGGCATATGCAAAGAAAGAAAGAAGACAAGAAAGCGGCAAGCAAGTAAAGAATCAAGGAAAGAAAAGGGGGGGGGGGGGGGGGGGGGGGGGGGGGGGGGGGGGAAAGATTGAAAGGAGGGAAAAGAGAACAAGTAAAGAATGAAAAATGGATGGAAAAATAAGAAAGAAAGAAAGAAAGAAAGGAAACAAAGTGTCAGGAAAAGAGAGAGGAGAGAGAGAGAGTGAACGAAAGTGGAAGTGAAAAGAGACAAGGAACGGAAGAAGAATGGGAAATGTTAAATGAACGAAGGAAGGGAGAAGGAATTACGGGAAAAAAAAAAAGAAGGGAAAGGAAAAGAAGAATGAAGCAAATAAGGAGAGAAGGAAGCAGGGATTCAAAAAAGATAGAAGGAATGTAAGAATGAATGAAAGAAGGTGAGAAAGAAAGAAAAAAAGAAGGAAAAAAGGAAACGAAAGAAATGTAAGGAAGAAAGACAAAAGGGAAAAAGATGTAAGAACGGAAAAAGAAGGGACAAAAGAAAGAAAGTAAGTAAAAAAACAAAGAGAGAAGCAAGGACGGAAAGGAAAAAAAGGAAAAAAGGAAGGAAGGAAGGAAGGAAGGAAGGAAGGAAGGAAGGAAGGAAGAGAAGGAAGGAAACTAAAAGAGAGAAGCGAGAAAAGGAAGAAGGAATGAAGGAAAGAAGGCAGGAAGGGAAACACAAAGAAGGGGGGGGGGGGGAGAGAGAGAGAGAGAGAGAGAGAGAGAGAGAGAGGAGAGAGGGAGGGGGGGGGGGGGGGGGCGCGAAGGCAACAAAGAAAGAAAGAAGGAAAGAAGAAGCAGTGGAGAAAAGAAAGAAGACATAAGAAAAGGAAAAAGAAAGAAAGCAAGAAACAGATACAACTGACGGGACTTCATGTAAAATGCAAGGTAAGCAAAT
>JADBJO010008240.1:12500-20000 GCA_016801955.1 Conus betulinus | reverse complement strand
GCAGACAGAAAATCAAGTGGTGGAGCTGATTCAGAAAACGCTTGGTGTGTCTTCTTTTTTCTACCTGTCCACATTAGTGTGGCACACCGTGTGGGCAAGTTTGTACAGGGGGCAGAACAGACCGATTATAGTTCGCCTCACTAACAGAAAAATCAAAATGGAAATATTCAAGCTTCGAAAGAAACTGAAACAGCAAAATTCGCAAATCTACATAAACGAAGATCTGACAAAACTGAACTCGCAGAGGTTAATGCAGATGAAACGACACCAGGCAGTTATCTCTGCGTGGTCTTTCCAGGGCAAACTCTACTGCAAGCTCCTCGACCTGCAAGTTCTGAACATTGAAGAAGGCGATATTGGCGCAATCGACAGACGGCTATTTGAGTCCTCAACCCCATCCCGGCGGACCCAGAGTCACAGGCAGACATACCGAGGACGTGGTCAAACCGGAGATGGGGGAGGGGATCGGGAGAGGAGGGACAGTGCAGATGACTGACCTCAAGCAAGTGGGAGTTTCCTCTACCTCGGGCAGCCCTGGCCATCACTCTACACAGCCCTGTGACACTGGGAGTGGGAAGGGAGGGGAGTGCGCTCAAAAGGACCCCAAACAGACGGACAGAACGTACGCAGAGACTGTTGGCCTTGGTGATCCTCATGCTGACCGTAGCAGAAAGCAGGACGCTTCACCCTCAAAGCAGTCAACAAATCAGGAAGATTTCCATCAGAGACTGACAGATAATGATACTGAGATGGACTGAGAGGGATCATTCCTTCGCTGAAACGGTGGAACCTTAATTAATTAACAGCATGATCTTTGTATGTACAGCATGATCTTTGCTACTGTTACCCCCCCCCCCCCCTTTCCGGCCCCCCCCCCCCCCCCCCCCCCCACAACACACACACACACCCCCCACCCCCCCCCTGGCCCAATCCCAACTCCCTTGCTCCCCGCCCCGTCCTCCGTCCGTTCTCTGCCCTCGTTTTTACTTCGCACTACTTAAAGAAAGGCAAAGTAAAATGCTTTATACCCAGATAGAAAGCATTTCGTTTTTTTTTCACCCTTCGTGCTGTGGCTCCTTCGTGCTTAGGTGCATGTTTCAGCCTGTGACTAATGTCTCCTTAATGTCTTTATGCCTAGTGCCTCCCTTGGATGCCCCCTCCCCCTCACGATCACCCGCCCCCCCCCCACCCCCCCCCCCCCCCCCTTTCCTTTATGCCCCACCCCATCTCCTTGAATATCAGTAACGACTAATATGGTTAAACCCAGAGTACCCCGGGGTTTCTTTCTTTTTTTTTTTTTTTTTTTTTTTTTTTTTTTTTTTTTTTGCTTTGGCTTCTAGTTGGACATAAGTTTTGTATTTTGCTGTACTGTTTTGAAATATGTTAGGACAATTGAATTTTTTAGGTCCCCATTCCTGCCCACCTTCGCCTGTCACCATCATGCTAGGCGTGTGGTGGGCTGTTAGGTAATCCATGTGGCAGTATCTGAATAACTGTTCAGCTGCTGCTGTCATGAACACACTGACACACACGCGCTGACACACACGCGCTGACACGCACGCACACACACACACACACACACACACACACACACACACACGCACGCACGCACGCACACACACACACACACACACACACACACACACACACACACACATACACACACACACACACAGAACACAAAAACACACTTATAATCACCTCACTCATTCACTCCCACACCCCCACGCCACGCACACACACACACACACACACACACACACACACGCACACACGCACGCACACACACGCACGCACGCACGCACACACACACACATGCACACACACACACAACACACACACACACACACACACACACACACACACACACACACACACACACACACAGGGGGGATGTAGGGGGAGAGCCGCAATATACTAGGTTGATCGATGAATCAGAAGATCAGGGGTATTGTGCAGAATATTCTGATTAATCCCCACATGCTTGGCGATCTGTCTGTTGTGTTTGGGGCACACTTTCGGTGTTTATTAGTTTTGTGTTAATGGTGTGAAGCCTGGATTTCGCCACATGATGGTCATGAACAGGTGTCAGGTAAAAACAGGGTATGAAAGTGAGAATGTGTGGACGTATGTGTGTGAAAGATTCATCTATCTCTTGTCGGTCTATTCTAACTTTGTCCTGTCCGCTGTCCTTCTACTCCGTCTTTTCACTATCTTTCGTATGATTCCTATGATTCCTACTTGGAAAGAACCACCAAAACGAATCTGCATTTGAGATACTCTACTTGTTCGATATCCTTGTATGTGTATAATGCTGACCTAATGTTACCAATATCGAAATATGGACTTAGATTTCAGTGTGTGTTCAAAGATGATCCCTTTTCTCCGTTGGCCATATCTTCAGATTTATGTTTATTCATTATCTAGATTGGCAATGGATATTCACTATTACTAATTTGTGCTATTGATGGAAGAAAATAGTGTTTTGAAGATATGTACCTTCAACTGCAATGGTCTGAATGATATGAGAAAAAGAAAAGATGTTTTTGATTTTTTGAGACAACAGAATTGCAACATTTATCTTTTGCAAGAAACCCACTGGAAAACTGAATCTGAAAACTTTATTAGATCAAACTGGGGTTACAATGTATGGATTAGTGGCGTGGACACAAACAAGAATGGTGTTGCAGTACTTTTAATAACAATTTTGAATACAAAATAACTACGTAATTAGAGATCAAGATGGTTGCTATATATTTTTATGAATGTGCAATTGTCAAATAAGAATGTTACTATAGTAAACATTTATGGCCCAAGTAGCGGAGATGACCCTGCCTTTTATGACAACATTTTTGAGTTTGATTGAAACCAACAACAGTGAACATGTTATCGTTGGAGGAGACTGGAATTGTGCATTAAATTTAAAATTGGATGTTCGTAATTATAAGAGCACAGCAAACCGTCAGAGGACCCGTAAGAAAATCATTGATATTATGGGACGTTATGGTTTTTACGACATGTACAGAACATTATACCCAGACAAACGCTCATATACCTGGCGTAAATTCAATACAATTAAGCAGGGGCCAGGCTAGACTATTTTTGTATGTTCGGAGGATATAATGAATGACGTCAAAGGTATTGATGTCAAACCAGGCTATCGATCTGACCACTCACTGGTGCAGTTATCCTTAAAAATAGATGAATTAAAACGTGACAGACCTTTCTGGAAATTCAACAATTCACTATTAAAAGATGAACAGTACATAGCAGAAATTAAAAAAGTAATTACCAATATCAAACAGCAATATGCTGTACCAGTATACAACATGGCCAGTATTGACAATGTTTGCTAATGAGGATTTAACATTTACAATAAGTGATAAATTGTTCTTTGAGACTTTACTACTAGAAATAAGAGGTAGAACAATTTCTTATGCAACTTTTAAGAAAAGGTCAACAAACCAGCAAGAGAATGACTTAGAAAAAACAGATCAAAAGAATTGAAGAGAATGTCAATGATAATAACATGCATGAACTGGAGAACTTAAAAATACAACTACAAGAAATAAGAAATATGCGAATCGAAGGCAAACTAATTCGCTCCAGAGTCAGGTGGATAAATGAAGGTGAAAAGGTCAGTAAGTATTTTTGTAACCTTGAAAAAAGAAATTTTACCGATAAAACTATGCCCTTTTTGAAAACAGAGTCTGGTAACATTATTTCAGAACAAGAAACCATTTTGAAAGAAGTACAACAATTTTACAAACAACTATATTCCCACAGGACTGTGCGTGATTTTTTGTTTAACATCTCATATACCGGAAGCAACAAAATTAACTGACATTGATAAGAATAGCATAGAAGGAAAATTTCGTATACGGAAGCAGCGGCCTCTTTAAAATGTATGAAAAATGGTAAAAGCCCTGGCCCTGACGGCTTTACAGCTGAATTCTATAAGTTCTTCTTTGTTGATATTGGAGCTTTTCTTGTTAGATCTATAAACGAAGGTTTTGTTAATGCTGAACTTTCTGTAACACAACGTCAAGTGTGTCATTATATGCATACCTAAGGAAGGCAAACCAAAACGTTTTGTAAAAAACTGGCGTCCAATCTCATTATTAAATATTCTTATAAAATTGCAGCATCATGCATGCATTGCCAACCGCTTGAAGTCTGTCTTGCCTTCCATTATCCATGAAAGTCAGACGGGCTTCTTGAAAGGTCGTACACATCGGTGAGAATATTCGCATGTTATATGATACCTTAGTTATATGCTGATAGAAAAAACATCCCAGGTATGTTTCTGTCAATAGACTTTGAGAAAGCCTTCGACAGTATTTCATGGTCGTTTTTTTGCGCACAAATGTTTGGATTTTTTCAACTTTGGCCCAGATATGATTCACTGGGTCAGGACTTTTTTACTCCACACATTAATACTTGTGTTTCTGTCAACGGTCACTACTCTGCGGGTTTGCAATAGAACGTGGTGTTCGGCAAGGTGATATCCGTCATCCCCATAGCTTTACCTCCTTTGTGCAGAGATACTATCACTAAGGATAAGAACACAACGATTTAATCAAGGGCATAAAAATTAAAAATAGGGAAAGCTTATTGNCCTTGGGAACTTTTTGTTTTCTGATTTCTGGTTCAGTCCTGAATTGTTATCGTGACCAATGTCCCAGCGTTTTTTTCGATGTTTAGATTCTACCTTGTTTTATCTATCTACTATCTATCTATCTATCTATCTATCTTTCTATCTGTCTGTCTGTCTGGTCTGTCTTCTATCTATCTATCTATCTGTCTATCTGTCTCTCTATCTATCTATCTATGAAAATTTATATAAGAGATAGCTTTCAAAAGCCGGGTTGCAACAATTGTGATTTTTGTTTTTTACTTTTTTGCGTTTCAGAAGACATTAGAAAAAGAAAGAAAGGAAAGAATTGAATGAATGATAATTAAATGAAGAAGGAAGGAAGGAAGGGGGAAAGTAAGAAAGAAAGGAGGGGCTAAGAGACACAGAAGAAGGAAGAAATAACGAAGCATAAAGAAAAAAAAAGTAAAGGGAAGGAAAGAAAGAAGTAGAAAGCAGTGAAATAAAGAAAGGAATAAAGAAACACACACACACACACACACACACCCACACACACACACACAACACACACACAAAAAAAAAACTAAAACGGAAGTGTCAGGAACTATGCCCCAAGGTTCTGGTCGTTTGGGATATTTTATGTATGAAAAAACAACAACAAAAAACGTCGATGAAACATAAATTACTTAAAACACAAGCTGTTGAAAAGAGAAAGCTTTTGAAGTGTTATTTACCCTCTTGTGTTGTATCCCAGCAATATCACGGAAATCATACAGCTTGTATACGGCAAACGTCATTGAATTGAGTAAACGAATAACAGAAGGTGATTGGCTTATCACTTGGGAGGATGGTCAGTTGTGTAGGAGGCAGGCTGGTCAGCGCTGTACGCGTCCTACGGGCGTTGTGAGGGTACAACGCCCTCGTAGTTTTGTTGTACTCGCCGTGCTTATAGAACAGGGAGTACTCTACAATGGGAACGGAGAAACGCTGTCTGTGTGTCTGTCTGTCCGTGGTCAAAATGTGTTCCACTCGCTCCAGACAAAACTTCTGGGCCGATCTTTCTGAAAATCTGTACGTATGTTCATCATGGGTCACGGATGATGCTCGATGTTTGATCTTACCAGAATAGCCGTTACTAACGGCTCTAACGGCCCCAAACGGGGTTTTTATTCTTTATAGAATATCTCAGAAAGTACTTCGCTGATTTCTTATCTCAGTGACGAAATACATTATGACGCATGTTTTTGATTGTGACTTAAAAAAAAAAAAAATTATGACGCAAGTTTGACTGTGACGGTTTTTTTTTTTTTTTTTTTTTTTTTTTTTTTTTTTTTTTTTTTTTTTAAACGCGCGTATTCGAGATAGATTTAAAGTGGGAGTACGTGTATATGCTTTGCATCTTGTTTCAGAATGCAGCGTTAAATATAGAGTAAAAGTAGTGAAAGCCAAAGCTGGAAGACGATCGTCTCCGCATACCTACCTTCAGGGAAGATAAAGTGAAAGGAAGTGAAAAGAGTGAACACGAAGATTAATAGATCTACAGATAAAAAGATGAATGGATTGAAACGAGAAGAATACTTTTTTTTTTAATTCTCTTTTACTTTGCCCCATTCTAGACCATGGACAAACAGTTACTTTTTTTTTTTTTTTTTTTTTTTAACTGAAAGGGGCACAGACTAACTAAAAAAAAAAAAAAAAGTACTTTGTAATTCGACGTGGGGTCATGTAGATAGAGAAGATTTTTTTTGTAAAACTATTAGGCCACTTCCAAAAAAAAAAAAAAAAAAAAAAAAAAAAAAAGAAAAAAGAAAAAAAGAAAAGAAAAAAAAAAAATAGAAAAAAAAAAAAAGAAAAGAAAAAGAGGACCAGTGTATTTTGTTTGTTAACAGATTGAGGCCAGTGTGTAAAAGCAAAAAGCACTTGTGAGTCAGCGGGGGCCTGGTTAATCGTTTGTTTTTTGGAGACGTGTGTGATTATGTGAACCCCTATTTAAAACGTTGTACGTGTAAACAGCGTAAAATTTAGTTATTAGTCAAAAGGAGAATTCTCTTGTATTTGGGCATCTGGTGGTGTTGATTTTTACACCTGCGAGAGTCTCACTAAGAAAGAAAGAAGGAATGAAATATATGAATAAACACAGAAACATGGGAGTAAAGAAAAAAAAAGTTCCAATGAAGGGGAGTAAGAAAGGAAGGCATATGCAAAGAAAGAAAGAAGACAAGAAAAGCGGCAAGTAAAGAATCAAGGAAAGAAAAGGGGGGTGGGGGGGGGGGGGGGGGGGCAGAAAGATTGAAAGGAGGAAAAGAGAACAAGTAAAGAATGAAAAATGGATGGAAAAATAAGGAAGAAAGAAAGAAAGAAAGGAAACAAAGTGTCAGGAAAGAGAGAGGAGAGAGAGAGAGTGTGACGAAAGTGGAAGTGAAAGAGACCAGGAACGGAAGAAGAATGGGAAATGTTAAATGAACGAAGGAAGGGAGAAGGAATTACGGAAGGAAAAAAAGAAGGGAAAGGAAAGAAAGAATGAAGCAAATAAGGAGAGAAGGAAGCAGGGATTCAAAAAAAGATAGAAGGAATGTAAGAATGAATGAAAGAAGGTGAGAAAGAAAGAAGGAAAAAAGGAAACGAAAGAAATGTAAGGAAGAAAGACAAAAGGGAAAAGAGATGTAAGAACGGAAAAAGAAGGGACAAAAGAAAGAAAGAAAGTAACAAAAACAAAGAGAGAGGCAAGGACGGAAAGGAAAAAAGGAAGGAAGAAGGAATGCATGAAGGAAGGAAGGAAGGAAGGAAGGAAGGAAACTAAAAGAGAGAAGCGAGAAAAGGAAGAAGGATGAAAGGAAAGAAGGCAGGAAGGAAACACAAAGAGGGGAGAGAGAGAGAGAGAGAGAGGGGGGGGGGGGGCAACGAAG
>JADBJO010008240.1:0-7500 GCA_016801955.1 Conus betulinus | reverse complement strand
CCACCACCACCAACAACAACAACAACAAACACAACTAACAACAGAAATTCATGACTCTTGTTTCCAGATGATGACAGTTACTTGCCTTAACTTAAACGGATGCTGATAGCAGCACCAATTTGCATGGCCCCATCGCAGACATAAGGCACACTCCAAAGCAAAGAAAGAAGCATCTACCCCCCCCCCCCCCCCCCCCCTCCCAAAGGATATCTCTTTAAAGCCTTGCTGGTCCACAAGGTCTTTTGTCTGTAGCACCATGCCCATAATGCGGAGGTCTCTTGTGGGCTACTACTGGGTTATGGGGGGAAATATTGAAAGGCGAAGAAAACCCTATCCCCCCCCCCCTCCCCCTCCCCGTTCGTCTTTTGATATTATATTTTTCCGTATTTCCACGCAACAGTACAGTGTGTGATAGTCACCACACTGCCCACCCCACCTTAGCCAATAAAAAACAAGGGACTGGACACTGTCAGCGAAGCGGACGATATGTTGGGCAGAAGACAGCGCACATGGTCAGTCTGCACACACACACACACCACGCACACACACGCACGCACGCACGCACGCACGCACGCACGCACGCACGCCCGCACGCACGCACGCACGCACGTACGCACACCGCACGCACACACTCTCGCTCTCACGCACTCACACACTCACTCACTCACGAACGAACGCACGCTCTCTCTCTCTGTCACGCACGCACGCCACGAACGCACGCACGCACACGCACGCACGCACGCACGCACACTCACTCCACACACACGTGGTCTCCGCCAAGGACGTAAATATCGTGTTTTGCAAGGTCCGGTGATCTGTCTGCCATGAGTTTTGATTTCACGCTATTTGATTTTCTTTATACAGTTTCGCATGTTTCTCTCTCTGTCTGTCTGTTCTGTCTGTTCTGTCTGTCTGTCTGTCTGTCTCTGTCTCTCTCTCCTCTCACCCTCCCTCTCAGTCTCTGTCTGTCTGTCTGTCTCTGTCTCTGTCTCTCTCTCCTCTCTCTCTCTCTCTCTCGTCCTCTCCTCTCTCGTCTCTCTCTCTCTCTCGGAGTTCTCTAATGTGCTCTTTATAGAGTGTATGTGTCAGTATCCGTTGTCCCGTCAGGGAGACGAGCCCAGATGAAAAAATCTAGCTCTTTCTCTTTGTCCTTCTCTTTTTCTTTTTTTCTTCTGTATTTCTCTCTTTCGCGACAGACCCCCCCCCCTTCCCGAAGCCCCTTCCGAATTCCCCTCTCTAGTCTCCTCTCTCTCCTCCTTCATCATCATCCTCTCTTTCTCCCTACCCTCCCTCTCTCTCTCTCTACCTCTCTCTCTCTCCTTCTCTCTCTCTCTCTCTTCTCTACTCTCTCTCCTCTCTTGTCTCTCTCTCTCTTCTCCTCTCTCCCTTCTCCCTCGCAAGGTTTGTCTCTCTTTCTCTGATCTCCATCACTCTCTCTGTCTTTCTCTCTACTCTCGTCTTGTCCCCCTTTCCTATTCTCTCTCAGCTTCTGTCTGTCTCTCTCTCTCCGTCCCATCTCTTCGTCTGTCTGTATCTCTAGCTCTCCTGTCTGTCTCTGTCCTGTTCTCTTTCTCTCTTCTGTCTTTCTTCTGTCTTTCTCCTTCTGTCGACAGCCCCCCCTCCCCCCCTCTGTCCTCTCTTCTCTCTTCCCCCACGTTCTCTGTCTCTCCACCCTCCTCGGTCAGTTCCTCCTCTCTCTCCTCCCTCCAGGCCTCCCCTCTCCCTCCCACCTCTCTCCCTCCCTCTCTCCTTCTCCTCCACCTATCTCCTCCTCCCCCCCCTCCTCTCTGTTCTCTCGGTCTCTCCATCCGAGTTCCTCCCTCAATCCTCTCTCTCCGAAAGTCTCGGCCTCGCTCCTTCTCTCTCATCCTGTCTCCACTCTCCCTTCTTCCTCCACCTCTCTCTCTCCTGTCTGATCTCCTCCCCTGCTTGTAAATGAAGATCTCTCCCTCTGTCTGTCTCTCTGTTTCTGTCTCCTCTGGAGACCCGGAAGTCTGGTCTGTCTCTCTAAGACGCCCCTCTCTTTCTGTCCAAGGCGGGTTCTGTCTTTCTCTCTGTCCTCTGTCTGTCTCTGTCGGTGGGAGGGGTCTTTCTTTGTCTGTTTCTGTCTGTCTGTCTGTCTGTCGACTCTCTCTGTCAAGGATGTTGTCTCTCTCTTCCTGTCTCTCTGTCCCTCCCTTCCCCCACCTCTGTCTCCTCCACCCTTCCCCCACTTTCTCTCTCTCTGCCCCACTCCCTCCCCTCAGCTCCACCCCCCCCCCCCCCTCCTCAAATCTCTCTCCCTCTCCTCCACCCCCCTTCCCCCCCCGTCCCCCCCCCCCCCCCCCCCCACACACATAACCCCTCCACAGCAGCAGGTCAACATAGTAAGTATCCTCCACATCCTCAGCCCAGTGTCGGCGGCGTTTCTTTCCATCATCAGTGCCAGCCACTACAAACCTGCCTCCACCTTCATCCCCCTGTGCTGATTAATCAGGAAATTAGTAATGAAAGGGAGCGGGGGGTGGGGGTGGGGGTGGGTGGGTGGGAGACCCAAGAGGGAAGGGACAGTCGAAGACAGGGAGGGAGGGAAGCAAGGCGGGAGGAGGAGGAGGAAGGGTGTGTGTGGATGGGGGAGGGGGGAGGGGAGGGGGTGTGTCAGTGTGCGATCGTCGTCGACGATCCAGGTCGAGGATGGCAGTGTCGTGGGAGATTGAATGATCAGAGTAGTAGTGAAGAAGTACACGAACGGAGCACGTAGTCCACAACATCAACTAAATAATGAGCAAAATATACACATGATGATTGGAAATACAGAAGACATTTTTGGGGGGCAAAAATTTCTGGTGTGTGTTTTTTGTTTTGGGTGTATCGCAGGGTTGCGTGAATGAGTTTTCTTGTAACATTTATTTTATCTTATTATTTTTATTTTTTTTATTTATTTTATTTATCTATTTATTTATTTATTTATTTATCTGTTTATTCATATTTTTAAAAATTATTTTAGTATTGACTTGTGGGTTACCTTGAACGTGGTGACAGCCCTGATATGGCCCTCAGCGGTCGGCTGGGCTGTAAGCAACATTTACCTCATCTTACCAATGAGTATATAATAAACTCAATGAAAGCAAAGTTTTCATGAGAAAACGGCGTGAACCCTGCGCGCATAGGCTTTTCCCCTGCAGAAGGAAAGACGTGTTACAAGGTACGGTTTGCAAAAGGTAACATGTAAGAATTTTTTTTTTTTGAACCGGAAAGAATAAAGGCTTTCTACCAAAGTATGACGAATGAGTGATCAAACGACAGATCAGTTGTTAACTGACGGCGAGTTGTTTTGTTTTGCATCATGTTTGTTTGTTTGCATCATTTTTGTTTGTTTTGCATCATGTTTTTTTTTTGCATCATGTTTGTTTTTGCATCATGTTTGTTTTGCATCATGTTTGTTTGTTTTTTGCATCATGTTTGTTTGTTTTTGCATCATGTTTTTTTTGCTGCATCATGTTTGTTTTGTTTGCATCATGTTTGTGTTTTGCATCATGTTTGTTTTGCATCATGTTTGTTTGTTTTACATCATGTTTGTTTTACATCATTTTGTTTTTGCATCATGTTTGTTTTTGCATCATGTTTGTTTGTTTTGCATTTGTTTGTTTGTTTTGCATCATGTTTGTTTGTTTTGCATCATCATGTTTGTTTTGTTTGTTTTGCATCATGTTTGTTTGTTTTGCATCATGTTTGTTTTTTTGCATCATGTTTGTTTTGTTTTGCAACATGTTTTGTTTGTCATGTTTGTTTTGCATCATGTTTTTTTGTTTTGCATCATGTTTGTTTTGCATCATGTTTGTTTGTTTTGCACATGTTTTTTGTTTTTGCATCATGTTTGTTTGTTTTGCATCATGTTTTTTTGTTTTGCATCATGTTTGTTTTGTATCATGTTTTTGTTTGTTTTGCAACATGTTTGTTTTTGCATCATGTTTGTTTTGCATCATGTTTGTTTGTTTTGCATCATGTTTGTTTGTTTGCATCATGTTTGTTTTGTTTTGCAACATGTTTTTGTTTTGCATCATGTTTTGTTTGTTTTTGCATCATGTTTTGTTTTGCATCATGTTTGTTTTGTTTTTGCATAATGTTTGTTTGTTTTGCATCATGTTTGTTTGTTTTGGCATCATGTTTGTTTGTTTTACATCATGTTTGTTTGTTTTGCATCATGTTTGTTTATGCATCATGTTTGTTTGTTTTGCATCATGTTTTGTTTGTTTTGCATCATGTTTGTTTTTGCATCATGTTTGTTTGTTTTGCATCATGTTTGTTTTTTTGCATCATGTTTGTTTGTTCTGCATCATGTTTGTTTGTTTTGCATCATGTTTGTTTGTTTTGCATCATGTTTGTTTGTTTTAAACATCATGTTTGTTTTGTCTTGCATCATGTTTGTTTGTTTTACATCATGTTTGTTTGTTTTTGCATCATGTTTGTTATGGCATCATGTTTGTTTGTTTTTGCATCATGTTTGTTTGTTTTGCATCATGTTTGTTTTGCATCATGTTTGTTTGTTTTGCATCATGTTTGTTTGTTTTTGCATCATGTTTGTTTGTTTCTGCATCACGTTTTTGTTTTGCATCATGTTTTTGTTTGTTTTACATCATGTTTGTTTGTTTTTTACATCATGTTTTTGTTTTTGCATCATGTTTGTTTTTGCATCATGTTTGTTTGTTTTGCATCATGTTTGTTTTTGCATCATGTTTGTTTTTGCATCATGTTTGTTTGTTTTTTGCATCATGTTTGTTTTGCATCATGTTGTGTTTGTTTTGCATCATGTTTGTTTGTTTTTGCATCATGTTTGTTTGTTTTTGCATTATGTTTGTTTTGCATCATGTTTGTTTGTTTTTTACATCATGTTTGTTTGTTTTTACATCATGTTTTGTTTTGCATCATGTTTGTTTTTGCATCATGTTTTTTTTTTTTTTTTTGCATCATGTTTGTTTGTTTTGCATCATGTTTGTTTGTTTTTACATCATGTTTGTTTGTTTTGCATCATGTTTGTTTGTTTTGGGCATCATGTTTGTTTTTGCATCATGTTTTGTTTGGTTTGTGCAACATGTTTTGTTTTGCTCATGTTTGTTTTGCATCATGTGTTTGTTTGTTTTGCATCATGTTTGTTTTGCATCATGTTCGTTTTGTTTTGGGCAACATGTTGTTTTTGCATCATGTTTTGTTTTTTGCATCATGTTTGTTTGTTTTGCATCATGTTTGTTTTGCATCATTTTGTTTGTTTTTTGCATCATGTTTTGTTTTGCATCATGTTTGTTTGTTTTGCATCATGTTTGTTTGTTTTGCATCATGTTTGTTTGTTCTGCATCATGTTTGTTTTGCATCATGTTTGTTTGTTTTACATCATGTTTGCCTTGTTTTACATCATGCTTGTTTTGCATCATGTTTTGTTTTGCATCATGTTTGTTTGTTTTGCATCATGTTTGTTTTGCATCATGTTTTGTTTTGCATCATGTTTGTTTGTTTTGCATCATGTTTGTTTTGTTTTGCATCATGTTTGTTTGTTTTGCATCATGTTTGTGTTTGTTTTGCATCATGTTTGTTTGTTTTGCATTATGTTTGTTTTGCATCATGTTTGTTTGTTTTACATCATTTTTTTGTTTGTTTTAACATCATGTTTTGTTTTGCATCATGTTTGTTTTGCATCATGTTTTTTTTTTTTTTTTGCATTTTTTTTGTTTTTTTGTTTTGCATCATGTTTGTTTGGTTTTACATCATGTTTGTTTGTGTTTTGCATCATGTTTGTTTGTTTTGCATCATGTTTTGTTTGTTTGCGCATCATGGTTGTTTGTTTTTGCAACATGTTTGTTTTGCATCATGTTTGTTTTGCATCATGTTTTGTTTTGTTTTTGCATCATGTTTGTTTTGCAATCATGTTTCGTTTGTTTTGCAACATGTTTGTTTTGCATCATGTTTGTTTTGGCATCATGTTTGTTTTGTTTTGCATCATGTTTGTTTTGCATCATGTTTGTTTGTTTTTGCAACATGTTTTGTTTTGCATCATGTTTGTGTTGGTTTTGCATCATGTTTGTTTGTTTTTGCATCATGTTTGTTTTGCATCATGTTTGTTTGTTTTTGCAACATTTGTGTTTTGCATCATGTTTTGTTTGTTTGCATCATGTTTGTTTTGCATCATGTTTGTTTGTTTTGCATAATGTTTGTTTTGTTTTGCATCATGTTTGTTTGTTTTGCATCATGTTTGTTTGTTTTACATCATGTTTGTTTGTTTTGCATCATGTTTGTTTTTGTTTTACATCATGTTTGTTTTTTTTGCATCATGTTGTGTTATGCATCATGTTTGTTTGTTTTGCATCATGTTTGTTTGTTTTGCATCATGTTTGTTTTGGCATCATGTTTGTTTGTTTTTGCATCATGTTTGTTTTGTTCTGCATCATGTTTGTTTTTTTTCTGCATCATGTTTGTTTGTTTTTGCATCATGTTTTGTTTGTTTTTGCATCATGTTTTGTTTGTTTTTGCATCATGTTTGTTTGTTTTGCAATCATGTTTGTTTTGTTTTACATCATGTTTGTTTGTTTTGCATCATTTTTGTTTGTTTTGCATCAACGTGATAAAAATGTCATCCGCTTGTTTTTTCAGTGGCCCCTCCCTGACTCTCAGCTCTGCAACTCCACCCACAGTAACACGTTCTGATGGGTGATTTTGGGGGATCCCAGCTTTTTTTTTTCTTTCTTTCTTTTTCTGTCTGTTTTGTGTAACGTGCATTATTTTTTCGTATCAGGTGGGATACTATATTTTATGCGGACATCAGTCCATCCATACAATCAGACTTTCAGTGTTTATGCTTTACTATGTTTTCTTCTTCATCATCCGTCTTTTTTGGTGCTTCGGTGCTCTGTCTGCTCTGTTTTTTTGGTGCTCTGTCTCTGTTTTTTGTCTGTCTGTCTCTGTCTCTGTCTCTGTGTCTCTCTCTCTCTCTGTGCGTGCGTGCGTGCGTGCGCGCGCGCGCGCGCACCTCGCGCGCGCGCGTGTGTGTGTGTGTGTGTGTGTGTGTGTGTGTGGTGTGTGTAATAACCAGAATATCATCTGACTTACAATCACAACTCTCTGTGTTCCTACTCTTTAATGAAAGGTTAGCTTGAAAATGAATAAAACTGTAAATCTCTCTGTCATTTTCACACCCTCCCCGCAGCCCTGGCCTTCTCCCCCCCCCCTCCCCCCCCCCCCCCCCCCCCCCCCCCCCCCTCCGCTTTAACTCCTCTGTCGTTCTGCCTGCCTTCTCGTTGATCTCTCCTCTTCTGTATCTAGACTATGTGTGCACTTGCACTTGTGAATGCGCCGCGCACACACGTATGTTGTGTGTGGTGTGTGTGTGTGTGGTGTGTGTTGTGTGTGTGTGTGTGTTGTGTGAGAGAGAGAGAGAGAGAGGAGGAGAGAGGAGAGAGAGAGAGAGAGAAATACAAACACACACACAACCAACACACACACATCCCCACACACACACACACACCACACACA
>JADBJO010008239.1:69503-99288 GCA_016801955.1 Conus betulinus | reverse complement strand
TATCATGAGGACATCCGGAACGGCAGCCGCACACAAACGAGGCAGAAGGACTGAAGTAACGAGGGGAGATGAATAGGACGATAGAAAGAATGTATACGAGAGCAGAGACCTCCGGAGTCGGCGAAGTTATGAAGCATGCCTATGAATTCACTGTCCACCACCACGCCACACACACACACACAAGAGACACACACACACACATTAGATATATATCTATATATATAGATTTATATATGATTAAATACCGCACGACGGATACCTGTGCGCATGACACTTCTTCACACCACACACAGCACACACACACCACACACCCACACACACACACAGACACAATCGCGCGCGTGCTCGCGTGCGCGCACCGAGAGAGAGAGAGGAGACACACACACACACACAACACCCAACACACACACACACACACACCACACACACACATCCACCACAACTGTCATTTCAAAAGATGTGTGGTTTTGGATGGGATCAGACGTCGCTGTGTGTGTGGTGTTGGGTGTGAATGCTGTTGTGTTGCATGTGAAACTTGTGCGCACCTAGGTGACAATGCGTGGTAGCGTTGCGTTCGTGACGTGCTGCCTGTCGTGGCGTGCGTGTTGTGTGTGTGTGTGTGTGTGGGGGTGTGTGGTGTTCGTGGTGTGTGTGGGAGTGTGCGCGCGCTCAGCTAGCGCGGTGTTTGCGTGCGTACGTGTAACATTTGTACTGTTCCCAGCGGTTTCACCCCGTGAGTTGACTGCGCTATTTATCATCTGAGGTATTCTTTTTTTCGGTATTTGTTTTCTTGGCTACTCTCTCCCCCTCTCCCCCGCGCCCCCCTCCCCCTCCCCCGTCGCCACCCCCTTCCCCCCGCCCCACCCTCCCCCCCCGCCCAACCCCAAATCTGTTCCCTGCCACGACCCCTATGCTACTAGCTTCTGATCGTGCTGCGATTGATGCTCCTGCCCTTCCTCCAGCAACCCCCTTCCTCCGGCCCGCCCCTGCAGCTGGGCCGGGATTCCAGCGCCTCCCCTCCCCGCTCCGCATGAGGCCCCCTCACGACCCAACTTCAACCAAACATCCCACGCACCCCGGCCGGGCGCGGGGGGGCCCCATCCTCCGGTTCACCGAAGCTCCCCCGGGCGGTGTACCAAACTCCACCTCGAGGCGTGTGGAGACGACAGGACCGTAGACCACCGCGTATAGTTGTAGGACCTGAGAGTGGGCAAGCCACGGGGGTGCAGGTCAGGTCTCGGCACGGAGCGTATGGTGCGTGCGAGCGCAGGCGCTGTGGGAGCGGAGGGTACCGCACACGAGGCCGAACAGCGGGGGAAAACCAGGGGGGGGAAGTGAAGGGGGGGGCGCGAGGGGCCAAAAGGGTGAGGGGGGCACAGCGGGAGCAAAGGGCAGGGGCGGGATGTGTGTTTGTGTGTGTGTGTGTGTGTGTGTGTTGTGTGGCGCGTGTGTGCGTGGTGCGCGCGGGGGGGGTGTGTGCGGTGTATGTTTGGCCAGGGACGGAAAGCTCTCCCCAACCGGGGCGTTAAGCCGCTCTCTTAA
Organism: Conus betulinus; assembly: GCA_016801955.1. Lineage (NCBI taxonomy): Eukaryota > Metazoa > Mollusca > Gastropoda > Neogastropoda > Conidae > Conus > Conus betulinus. Next base: position 97,746 of record JADBJO010008239.1, on the reverse strand, counting down.
ACGACCCGTGTGTTTTGTGTGTCGTTTTCGCTGCGTCTTCTGTCTAGGACCATCCGGACTGCCTTACACGAATTGCACTCCTTTGAAAATGGACACACAAGTCCCTTAAAACCACCAGACCCCTGTGTGCCCCTTCCATCTGGTAAACAAGACATAAGCTCCGCATCCATGTTGGGATGGTGAAGGAATGCAAACGCCCATCTCCTCCCCGTTGCGAGACCTACGCATCTACCAGCCCCCCCACTCCGTCTGGCTGGAGCCATGACCCATACTCAGACACGACCTCTTCTATGTATGTAAACACGGGAGTGCGAGGGGTGAGAATAATTACTTTTGCCGTTGAAGTGGATTTGTTCCAGCGCACATTTTGAGTGCATGGAGCACCTCCCTCGATCCCTTCGTCGATAGTAGTCTGCTCTCTGTTTACCAGGTTAGGCACCGTCGCCCAACCATGTCAATATTCTAGTTCAAGCATTCACATGTGGTCTACCGCAGTGCAAGTCCATGGTTGTGGCTAGGTAGCTCGCGCCACCCTCTTCCCCGAACAGCATGTAAGACAGGATGACCTGACCGCACGCCAGCTCCGCCAGCTGAACGATTCTGTCCGTGGACACACAGTTGTATGGTGTTTAGGAACTGACTGTGCCCGTTGCAGGTACGCGAAACCGATTACAGGTGAATAGAAGATCAAGTGCAGCCACCGATACTCTGTTCCCTTGCTGCCTCTAATTCTGGTAAGAATGATTCTCCCTCTCAGTTGGGCCCACCCCCTTCCTTCAGGAAGAGAGTTCCAAACCCGCTGATTTGATGTTTTATAATTAAAGTCTTGGTGAAAACAGCAGGGAAGTCTTCCATCACACAGAACCGGCATAGACGATGGAAAGTGATGTTCATAAATTACAAAAAATGAAAATGAAGAAAACGGAAAATATATATTTTTAAATATGAAAACTCTAGCACACATGGGAGAACCAGCACAATCTCCCTTTCTTGTAGCGCAAATTTTTATATAGACTGCTCGCAGTTTTCCTTTTTGTGCGCTGGTCGGACACCTCGTGTCGTGCTCTTGTGTCAAATAGAACACACCACCGTCCGTAATTCTGTGGGTCCTCATCTCACAAGGACTCCAAGAAAGCATCCAACAGCACCCCAACGCACAACACCATGCGGAAGGTAAAAAATTAAACAAATGAACCGTGTGGAGGGCAAAAAGTGACTCTCTGATAAAAAGGAACGACTCATTATGCTTCCAGTACTACTCTAAATATCGGGCAGATCTTTGAGGCCTATGCGTGAGGATCCATTTAAGGATGCAGGGGAGATCACAAGTTTGTGAACGCTCTGAGTGGTCGGCTCTCTGTTTGTGCATACAACCCAACGCAGTTGTCACTTGCCAGAACTGTGTCCACCAACACAACTTTAATCCCCTTGCCTTCTCGATTTTTGAGAACCGTCGGTTGACTAATCGCTAATTCTGACTTGTTTCTACTACGGACTGTGTTTACGCTACCGTGACTTGCCGCTAAGTTTCTAACTTTTCTTTGGTCTCGGACATCCTCACCCCAAGCTTCACACTATTTGTCATCCTCCTTGTCGAAAATGCAGAAAAACTCTTTCTGCAGAACCTGGTTTCCCAACGCAGATATGTCACCTCTGCCGCATCGTCCGAGCCGCATAATCTATTTCGTTTTTCCCGTCAAAATTTCATGTGACTTCCCATACACACATGATAAATGCTTGTCTTGAAGGTTTACAGTCTAAAAGGACACATTTCTACTTCAGCTTTCAGCTATTACTTTTGCACAGACAGCACCAATGATTACGCTCTCCTGATTGCGTACACTCAACACCTCTTGCAGAATTTCACACTCCAACCTGAATAAGATCAATATTAGGAAAGTACCCCTCCGATATTATCCTACAGGTTCCATGTAAGCTGGAAGGCAGAAACAGTGGCAGTTACTACTCCTCCTCTCCCCCCTCCCCCCTCCTCTTTTGACAAAAAACTCAAACACAAGAAGGAACGTGCAAAAAAAACAAAAACTGCTGCTCGAGCAAATCAAAGCCGATCTTTACTTGGGTGGGCAGCTGCGGTGAGCGCTCCATCGTCGACCGGATGCCCCTACCAGAGAGAAGGCCATGATACCTGTAATCTCTCCCAGGTCAGCTTGTCGAGGTTTCGTTCGCGCCCTCTGTTGCCTAACCTCAAACTTGGGAGGGGCCTCCTCTCCTTCTCTAAGTCGAACAAAATATCAGTTCGGCCAAGGGTTGGGGGCGTATCGTGATGCATGCCTGACGCGCAACGGCCTTTCTGCTCCTCACCCTCTGATTCGATGACCGCTCTGATTGAAGACAAAACGAGGCTACTACCCCTCTAATAAAAACAACATGAGATTTTAGAGGGTGGTCCGCAGAGACCTTGGAGAGAAGAGGATAGAAGAGAGAGAGCGAGAGAGAGAGCTAGACACGATAGAGACAGACAGGGAGGAGAAAAGGAAGAAGTGCTCGGGCAACTCTCGAAAAAGCTGGCTGGGGGGGGGGGTGCCGCGGCCCGGGGGGCTTTCGGGAAAGAGGATCGGCGGGCTCGGTCGATCGGGGGCTCAGGGCTCCGCACGGGCGTCAGCTCTGGGTCTCCATCAAAATCTCTCGTCAAACCTGTACGTGTTCGTGAAAACTCCGGGGGAGGTCTCAGTCAACATCGGAAAAAAAGGGGTCGCCATGGCTCCAAAGGATCAAGCGGATGGAGAGATCCCGGAAAATCAGGGGGAGCCGATCGAAAACTCACCGAGTGACTTCGCAGAACTCCCGAGGTAACACCTCTGACTATCTAACCACGGCTCTCGCCGGGCTCGGAAGATTGCTGGTCTTTCTCTGTCCTCGGTCGGGCGAAATTTCTGGTTGACCGATCGGGGCGGTCATACATCCGGCCTCTAGTCTTTTCTCCCTCCGCCTCCCTCCCGATACTCCCTCATCCTCTCCTCCTCTCCTGAATTCGCTGTCAGCAAACAAGGAATGCCTGCTAAAGGAGAAGTTGTGCCGTAAATATCTAGGCTTCTGTTTTTTCGTGGTGACTCCTTAATCATTTTTTTATTTTTTAGTATTGTAGGGATTTATTTCCTTCAACAATCTTGTCTGGCGATATATAAAGGATGCCACTAATAAAGAGGACTGAAAAATGTCAACTCATTCCCCCACAGGGAAAAAAAAAAAAAAAAAAAAAAAAAAAAAGGAAGAAAAGGGAGAGAAAAGGTAAAAAAAAAAAAGGGAGCCGTCTTCAACCCAAAGACAGGCATATAAGGTAGACTTTCACGAACAAAAATTATCAATGACGAAGGGAACGGCGTAGTTAACTTCCACATAGTGGAGCGGAAAAAACCACCAGAAGCCGTACAAACAAGTACTTTTAAAAACATAAAAACATAGGCTCTTATCTTTTATGGATTTCCACTGTTTCGAACGCATGCCGAAACTGATTCTATCACAGCCACACCATGCTTTTATTAAAGCAAGATTTTAGCATGCTACACATGCAGATGTCAGTTATAAACATGAAATATTGATGTCACATATGCCATCCAATGTACATGCGGACACCATCAACCTGCGTGCGCACCTAACACCTATGTAAATTGGCAGTCAGCGCATTTCATCTCCAGAGTGAGAGCCTACTCCACAGGATGCAGGATAACGAGAGAAGACAGACAGACAGACAGATATCGTAGACACATACCACCACACACACACACACATCCACACACACACACACACACCAACACAGCATTATACAGAAACCCACACAAAAACGGAATAACAAAATGGATTTACACACACACACACCACACACACACCCACACACACACACACACACCGACACACATTGAAATTTTATTTCCATCCACACCGACTTTAATTGGAATGACACACTGACCCACACAGACATCACAATATACAACAAAACAACATCGTCTCTTCTCTCCTTCTCCTCTCTCTCTCTCTCATCTCTCATCTCCGCTCATCGTCGTCTCTCTCTCTCCCTTCTCGCTCTCTCCCGTCTCCCCTCCCCCCTCTCTCTCTATCTCCCTCCTCTGTCTCCCGATCTCCCTCTATCTCTCTCTCTCTCTCCGTCTCGGCGGGGTCGTCCCGGAGGAATCTCTCTCTCCTCTCAAGAAAAGAAGAATCCTCTCTCTCTCTCAACTCATCTCTTCCGGCTCTCAGATCTCCCCAATCCCCTCTCTCTCCTCCTCCTCTCTTCCTCTCTCTCCTCTCTTCTCTCTCCTCTCTCTCCTCTCCTGGTCAATTGATTGTAATTGGCTAAAAATCCATTAACTGGTATTCAAATTGAGAAGGGTAAAAAACATAATATCACAGGCAACACATTCCTTTTCTTTTACCATAGGGCGATGATATGGTCTTGAGCAGGCAGAGAGGGAGGAGGAGTGCGAAAGAGGAGAAAGGAAAGAGCCCGATTGCCGCACACACAGCACACAAACAAAGTCTAACCCTGTCTTTTTGTGTTGTCACGGTGTAAAATCAACGAGGGGGAATAGAAAGTTGTGGTTGCAGACGGGCCTCCCCATTGTTGGCGCTACAGTCTAGGCTACAAACAGGGGGGGAGGAGACGCGGCGAAAAACCGAAACGGGGGGAAAAACGTGAGGAGGGAAGACAAAAGCGGGGGAGAGGGGGAGGGGGGACGCACGGGAGGGCTAGGGGGGGGGGGGGGGGGGGGGGGGACAAGCGGGGCCGGACGTACAAAACAAGGGATCGGAATGAAGTAAAAAAGGGCCTAAGCAACGTAAGCAACAGACTAGCCAATGCAGGCCGTCACAACAACAAAAAAGTACGCGCATGCGCCTCGCTTTCTCAACAAAAAAAGACACTTACTTACCACCAACGAGTGGTGACGACAAAGGAGATGGGGAAAGTGGACACAACAAAAACACACAAAACAGGGACAAAAAAAAACGGGGGGGCGGGGGGGGGACAACACGAGGACCACTACATGTAGCAAGAGAGAGAGAGGAGAAGAGAGAGAGAGGTGGGAAACAATTGCGTGGGTAATGTCGTCCATCACCACACGGCTCTCACAAGGGGGGCTGGGCCTAATCAGAGCTCTGATGCACGTGCGGATCCTTGACAGGAGATAAGAGGGAGAGAGGTGTGACAAACGGAGGATTCAAGGTGGGGGGTGAAGCTGAAGGTGTAATCAAAGGGGTCAAAGGGAATCGGGGGCACACAAAGTGGAGAGAGTTTCAGATCAGACAGCAGCAGTGTGGAGAGAATGATAAGCGCACGAGGAGAACAAGAACAAAGTCCAGCAGCAGAAGAATCATGCGCCACAGTAATCATTGTGCAGATGAGCTGATGCAACGTGCAGCAAATGCCGGGGCTAATCAGCACTCAGCGGTGAAGGTCACGCAGACCTCAGTTCATCACACGCAGGGACAATCCCCAAAAATACAACACGCCCGTAATGTTTTCAGCTCAAGCTGGATGTGCTGTGGGGATGCACGACGAAAACGTGACCCAAACACTATCTCTGAAAAGTCTGCACCGGAAAAGAAGAGGGGAGCGGAAGGAGCAACGATGATGACGGAATATATGGGCACGAAAACAGCTAGAAAGGAATTGAGAAATCACCGCGTGACTTGTGAGAATAACAAGCGTTGGGAACAACGCAAAAACGGTAGCGCAGTGAGAGCTTGTAAGATGTTATGAATCATCAGCAGCAGCTGCAACAACCCCCTGCACAACACGCAGCTGGGGAGCAAACCCAATACAAAACCAGGCCCGCACCGCAAACCGGGAACGAAACACACCGACTCAAAAACAGAACACACATGGCCGACATCAACAACGCAAAGCTGAGCACGGGTGAACCTCCACCACCCCAATGGCCAGATGCCACGCCACCCCCATGCAAGCCCACCAGCACGCGGTGATCGACACAGTTGTTAGGAACTTGAAGCTGCGTCCACGGACGGTCATGTAGAGCAGACTGTAAACAGATGGCGAAAGAATCCGGGAGCAGGATGACAAGCAAAGTGATAACATTCCCAGAAACGATGATATGTAAACACCGTCACGCCAACCAAAGACCAGGACACAGCGCCGGTTCCAAATAAAACCCACCAAGGAACACCAGGCACTATAACCACACTGAGTTACCTGAACTGCGACCTACAAACAACACTGAACCAAACCAAACAGCGCGGCACCCCCTCCGAACAAACCCCCCAAAAAGAGCACCCCTGAAAGACCCACACACCAACCGCGCCCCGACCCCACAGCCCCCACAAATGGCAAAGCACCAGAAACCAACCAACCCCCAACCTAGCACTACACCACATATGCCTCAGAGTCGCTGCAACAGCCGACAACGCCGACAAGGCACCTCGGAACAGGGACCATATGCCGCCGGTTCCCTTGCCCATCTTGTAAATCAAATATGAAGTCTGTGTGCCCTGCAATATCCACCAAACAAACACACATCCCGCGTTCAAGCAGAGCAGAAACGGCCATCTGTGACAAAATCCTCAGCTTCTTAACCTGTCGTTTCCTTTGTCGTACGATAAAACTGCTGGTCAATTGAAACTGGTTACCGGCGGATGTTGAGATTAACAAACAGTTAATAAATAAAAGGTAACTACATAAACTATTGCCGACTTCACAAGATATTCCATATAGGCAGATATATTTGTATTGCCTGCTCCGAGGGGGGCCTTTCGTTTCGTCCCGCTGCTGGGTCACGGAAACCAACTCATCAGGGAGACACGGCTCAGGCTGGTATCATCGTGCGTCCTCCTTGGCGTCAAATAGCAAGACAAACAAACCACAAGCCCATAATACCATGGTGTTTCATCACACCAAGGGTGCAAAAAAAGAATCAATAGCACCCCCGTTTACTTTAATACTCTTCCAGATGGGTGCTATCGGGGGGCTATTGGAATCTTTTTTGCACCCTTGGTGTAGTGAGAACACCACCACAGGTATTATGGACTGATGGTGTGTCTCTATGTGACCAGCCCCAGAGATACGCGCAGACATACAGCCAGCCGCCACCGGCGCTCCCCGATGAGGTTTCCGAACCCCAGCGGACGAAAGGCCTCGGAGCAGGGCAGGCATACAAATATATCTGCATTTAAAAGGGATTGCGATGTTCCCTTATGCAAGCCAGTGGAGAGTTTTCACATTTTCTTAATTTTCATGGTTCCAGTTTTTTACATCTTCAACCTCCTGCCGCCCCCCCCCCCCCCCCCCCCCCCCCCCCCCCCCCCCACCCCCCCCCCCCCCCCTTAAGTTCAAAGTTTTGCCAAGTCTTACTATGAAGACAATTTTGTTGTTGGCCTGCGCTTGTTTTTCCCCCCCACTATTGATTGTTTGTATTTGCTGACTTTATTCAAGGGTTTTAAAAGGCTGTGCCAGTCTTGAATAAATTACTACTCTGTGTTAGGGTTTCCTTATGGAGCAAAGAGTACCCCACTTGTTTACTGTTTCATTTTTGATTGTTCTAATTTAAAGAGATTGCTCTTGGACAGTGTTGTAGCGCCCTTAATCCATAATTAATCACCAACTGAGTACAAGTGCGTGATACAGTCTTTGGAGATGGCCGCTGTTTAGCTGTAGTCCACATGCATTTTAGCTGCCATTACTTCCGTAGAAGATAAACAGTTTTTTGCATTTAACAGCAATATTCTCATCCTGCTTTTTCCAAAGGTTAGCATTCTGTCAAAGCCCCCCTGCCTAACCGGCTTAGGTTGTCAGTTGATTCCATAGGTATTACTGTTTGAAGAAAAAAAAGGTGAGGGCACTTGTCCTGATGTCCTATTGTTTAGAGTGGCATGCCAATCTTTGGGCTTTTTTGTTTTTTGTTGCGTTGATGGACGATAACAGCTCTTTTGACACAACCACCGAGCAATGCGTGAGTGCATGCGTGCGTGCGTGCGTGCGCGTGTGCGTGTGCGTGCGTGCGTGCGTGCATGTGGTGTGTGGTGTGTGGTGTGCGCGCGGTGTGTGTGTGTGTGTGTGTGGTGTGTGTGTGTGTGTGTGGGGCGTGTGTGCGTGCTCGGCTCGCGCGCTCGCTCGCGCGCTCGCGTCCGTGGCGGTTCGTGCATGCGTGTTACATGGTGCGGTGGTGTGTGTGTGTGTGTGTGTGTGTGTGGTGTGTGTGTGTGTGTTGTGTGGGGGTGGGGGGTGGGTGGGTGGGGGGGGGGGGGGGGGGGGGGGGTGTTCGTGTATGTGTGCATGTGCATGCATGCGTAAATGTGGGGGGCGGGGGGGGGGGGGGGGGGGGGGGAGGCAGTGGGCAAGTCCTTTGGACTTGTACGGAAGCTGAACGTTCCGCCCCCACAGTCTCCACTATCTTGCGAGCATACCGCAAGCCTAGATGGTAAGTTGACGGGTTACCGACCCTCAGCTCTAAAGCTTGTCTACCTTGTATGCCAAGCTGAATTCCGCGGGACTGCGCGGAAGAAACCACTGTGGGGTTCAACGGGCAGAAAGGCGATTTCCAGCAACGCGTTGTGGAGCGCACAGGGCGTGTCAAAACACAAAAGGCGTCACGGTCATCCGCACCCCAATCTATCTCCAACCGTCTCAACTTCGTCTTGGCCACTGGACACAGATGGACTGGGACGAGAGAGTGAGGATGACGACGCGCAACTCTCCCTCACTATAATCCAAGTCAACGCAAGTCATGACTCTAAACCCCACAGCGCAATCTCAAGTCCTGTGGCGATGGTCAAGTGGCAAAGGCAGCAGGTGTGGACACACACTGGTAGCTGTCAGTCATGAGCCTGCACACAGGCGGCCCAGGGCATGTGGTCGCTCTCTACTGGACGAAGCAGAAGTGGAGTTTGGCAGCCCCCTGGGTGTCTGAGCAGCCCTTTTTAGGACCGCACTGCTCACCTCCATGGCAAGAGGAAGCGGCTAGAAAAGGTGCCCTAAACATTGCCTGCTTCACCTTCACCCTGGCCAGCAAACCGCAGCTGGCGGGGTGTCCCTCCCAGCGGTCGAACTATGAAGAAAACAAAAACAAAGGTGCTCAACCTCGGCACATGGAACGTGCTCTACTGGAGCTCTAAGGCAGACAGACCAGAACGAAGAAGTGCACTGGTCGCCAAAGAACTTGCTCGCCACAACGTTGACATAGCAGCACTCAGCGAAACACGCCTAGCGGACAAAGGCCAACTTACAGAATGTGGTGGAGGATATACATTCTTCTGGAGCGGACGCAGCAGCACTGAACGGTGAGAGGCATGCGTGGGATTTGCCATCAGATCCCATCTCACCGGAAACTTGTCAAGCTTATGGAGGGCATAAACGATCGCCTGATGACACCCCAGCTTCCACTTAGAAACAAGAAGAGTGCAACACTAATCAGCGCGTACCCCCAACAATGACCAACCCAGATGACATCAAGCACAAACCCCTATGAAGAACTAGACACTCTCATCGCAGCAGCCCCACCGTCTGAGAAGCTAACCGTACTCGGGGACTTCAAACGCCGGAGTGGGGACCGATCACCAGACCTGGGAAGGGATCATTGGGAGACACGGTACTGGTAATTGCAACAGCAATGGCCTCCTGCTTCTCAAAGATGTGCGCTACGCACGACCGTGTCATCACCAACACTCTGTTCCGCCTCCCTACCCACAACAAGACATCATGGATGCATCCACGCTCCAAGCATTGGCATCTGATCGATTATGTCATCACCAGAAGAGAGATGTGCGAGACGTGAGAGTGACGAAGGCCATGTGTGGTGCCGACTGCTGGACTGATCATCGCCTCATCGTGTCAAAAGTTTAAACTCCGCATCCTGCCCATGCGAAGACCCCATGGTCAGAAGACTGCAATGAGGCTCAACGTCTCCAAGCTCAAGGTTGCAGAAGATTTCTCCAATGACCTAGATGGCAGGCTGCCCAAGACACGAGAGGATGATGACCACAGCTGCATTGAAGAGCACTGGGAGGCCTTCAGAGATTCAGTCTACTTTACTGCCCTCGAACACCTCGGACCAGCACCCGTAGAACCGCCAAGACTGGTTTGATCAGAATGAGGCAGAAGTGCAGACACTGCTGTCAGAGAAACACCAGCTGTTCAGAGCGCACCAGAATGACCCCACATCACAAGCTAAGAATGATGCCTTCACCATCGCAAAACAAAAAGTGCAGAAGAGGCTTCGCGAAATGCAGGATGCCTGGTTCAGCAAAAAGGCCGATGAAATCCAGGGCTATGCAGACAGTCATGACACCAAGCGTTTCTATGACGCTCTGAAGGCTGTGTATGGACCCCTGTCCTCCAGCTCCTCCCCCCCCCCCCCCCCCCCCCTCCCTCCTCAGTACAGATGGGACCCAGCTGCTGACAGAAAAGAAGCAGATTCTGGAGAGAGGGGATGAACACTTTAAATCAGGTTCTCAACCGCCCTGCCTCAATCAACGACGACGACGAGGCCATTGCATGCCTACCTCAATTGGAGACCAGTCAAGACCTTAACACCCCCCCCCCCCCCCCCCCCCCCCCCACCCCCCCCCCCCCCCTCCCCCCGAAGAAGGAGTCAGAAAGGCAACCAAACAACTTTCCTGTGGCAAAGCGGAAGGATCTGATGCAATGCCTGCCAAAGTTAACATATCAGGAGGCCCAGTCTTGACACAGAAGCCGACACACCTCTTCCAGTCCATGTGGAATGAAGAGAGGGTCCCACAACAGTTGAAAGATGCCAACATTCTCCACATTTACGAGGCAAAAGGCAACTGCCAGTCCTGCGACAATCACCGAGGCATCTCTCTCTCTTGTCTATAGCTGGGAAGATCTTGGCTCGTGTCCTGCTCAACCGCCTTCTACTACACCTCTCCCCAGAAAGCCAGTGTGGCTTCGTGCAGAACGTGAAACTGCAGACATGATATTTGCTGCACGACAGCTCCAGGAAAAATGCCAAGAGCAGCAGAGCGATCTGTTCGTGACCTTTGTCGATCTGACCAAGGCCTTCAATACGGTCAGCAGAGATGGCTTGTGGAAGATCATGGAGAAATTTGGCTGTCCCAGCAGGTTCATTACGATCGTCCGACAGTTCCACGACGGCATGATGGTGAAAGTACTGGATGATGGAGACGAGTCAGAAGCCTTTCCAGTGACCAACGGCGTAAAGCAAGGCTGCGTTCTCGCCCCTACACTCTTCATCATGGTCTTCTCCGCCATGCTGACTGATGCCTTCCGTGACTGCCAGGCTGAAATACACGTCAGATACAGAACTGACGGTGGGCTGTTCAGCCTTAGACGACTGCAGGCTGTTACAAAGGTGAAAGAGACCGTCATCAGGGACTTCTTGTTTGCTGATGACTTCGCCCTCAATGCCAGCACAGAGCAGATGATGCAGCACGAAATGGACTGCCTCTCATGAGCCTGCGACAACTTCGGTCTCATCATCAGAACTAAAAAGACCGAAGTGATCTATCAGCCTGTGCCAGGTAAACCCTACCAGGAATCACACAGCATGGTAAAGGGACAGAAAGTACAGACAGTTGACGACTTCACCTATCTGGGCAGCACACTATCACGAGCTGTGAACATTGACGCAGAGGTCAGGAACAGGATTGCCAAAGCCTAGCTCTGTGTTTGGGAGACTCTGTGAAAATGTCTGGGAGCGGAGAGGACTAAGCCTTACCACCAAGCTGAAAGTCTACTATGCAGTGGTACTAACCACTCTCCTCTATGCCAGGGAGACCTGGACTGTCTACAGCAGACACGCCAAACAGCTCAACCATTTTCACCTCAGCTGTCTCTGCAGACTCCTACACATCTAGTGGCAGGACAAAGTCCTAGACACTGAGGTCTTGGAAAGGGCCAGCATCCCCTGCATCTACACTCTCCTTCAGAATTCCTGAGCCACATCGTCAGAATGCCAGATAGGTGACTGCCGAAACAACTGCTGTACAGAGAACTGAGTCAGGCCATGCGCAAAGTTGGGGGGCAGAAGAATCGTTCACGGTACTGCCTCAACGTGTCCCTCAAAGGCCTGGACATCAGCCTCAACACCTGGGAGCTGCTTGCCATGGACCGCCCAGCCTGGCGAAGCAGCATCATCACAAGGGTGCATATAGATCAGAGAAGAGACGCACAGCAGAGGCTGAGAGAAAGCGAGCCGCGCGCAAGGCCAGAGCTACCTCCACCTCCACTGTAGCACCCACTGCATGGTGTCCCACATGTGGGCGTTCCTTCCTCGGCCCAGATCGGCCTCACCAGCCACCTGCGGACCCACACTCACCGCAGCGATATTCCATCTCAGATTAAAGTCACGGTAATCTTCTAAATCGAAGGACGAAGACTTGGCAAGATTAGAAGCTTAATTTTTAAAAAAGGGGGGAGAGGGTTAAAGATGAACAAAATGTATATTATAAATATAGTAATCCTTCGTTGGTAGCATGAGGGAATTACTGCAACCCCTCCTGAAGGCAAATCTATATGTGTCACCTGCTCCTAGGCGTTTCGTCTGCTGGATCGACTCATCAGGGAGACACGGCTGACTGTGTCTGTGTTCTTGGCGTCAAATAGAGACACACCTCAGTCCGTAATTCTGTGGTGTTCCAACCACCAAGGGTTCAAAACAGAATCCAACAACCCCCCAAAGCAGCCAGTGAAAGGTTGTATAATAAAACAAAAAAAAAGTGTGGAGAGAAAAAAGTTGCTGAAAAACTCAAAAACATTATGCAAACAGTATAAAATGTATGCTTGAGGATCCATTTTAGGATTGAAGGGGAGATCAAAAATATATGGAGTAGTCTGAGTGGTCAGATCTGCTATTCAATAAACCCAAGCATTGTCAATAAAAGCAGGCAAACCAACCACACACTCTTCATGTTTTTTTTTTTCCAGCTTTTGCCTTTATTTAGACTTTGTCAGTAATTACTGATTTCTGACGAAGCCTAAATAAACGGCGAAAGCTTAAGAAGAACATGAAGAGTGTGTGGCTGGTGTGCCTGCTTTTATTTTTGTACTCTGTGACTGGCCAGTTTCTGGATGAGCAGTACACCCACACATCACTAAGTGGTGCCCAGCATATTCTTCGGTTTTATCTTCATTCTCTTCTCTCTCTCTCTCTCTCTCTCTCTCTCTCTCTCTCTCTCTCTCTCTCTCTGACTGTCCCAGCAGGTTCATTACGATCGTCCGACAGTTCCACGATGGCATGATGGTGAAAGTACTGGATGATGGAGACGCGTCAGAAGCCTTTCCAGTGACCAACAGCGTAAAGCAAGGCTGCGTTCTCGTCCCAACACTCTTCACCATGGTCTTCTCCGCCATGCTGACTGATGCCTTCCGTGACTGCCAGGGTCGTATACACGTCAGATACAGAACTGACGGTGGGTTGTTCAACCTCAGGCGACTGCGGTCTGTTACAAAGGTGAAAGAGGCCGTCGTCAGGAACTTCTTGTTTGCTGATGACTTCGCCCTCAATGCCAGCACAGTGCAGATGATGCAGCACGAATTGGACTGCCTCTCACGAGCCTGTGACACCTTCGATCTCACTGTCAGCACCAAAAAGACCGAAGTGATGTATCAGCAACTGCCAGGTTAACCTATCGGGAACCACACATCACGTTAAAAGGACAGAACTTACAGACTGTTGACAACTTCATCTAACTGGGCAGCGCACTATCACGAGCTGTGAACATTGACGCAGAGGTCAGGACAGGATTGTCAAAGCTAGCTCTGTGTTTGGGAGACTCTGTGAATATATCTGGGAGCAGAGAGGACTAAGCCTTACCACAAAGCTAAAGGTCTACCATGCAGTGGTACTAACCACTCTCCTCTATGCCAGTGAGACCTGGACTGTCTACAGCAGACACGCCAAACAGTTTCAATCATTTTCACCTCAGCTGTCTCCGAAGACTCCTACACATCAAGTGGCAGGACAAAGTCCTAGACACTGAGGTCTTGGAAAGGGCCAGCATCCCCAGCATCTACACTCTGCTTCAGAAAATCCCGTGCCAGATGGGCTGGCCACATCGTCAGAATGCCAGATAGTCGACTGCCGAAGTAACTGCTGTACAGAGAACTGAGTCAGGCCATGCTCAAAGTGTTCATTCTATCAACACAGTCAAACGCCTTTGAAAAGTCAACAAAAAGATTATAGAACAGCCACCTTTCCTTGTGTGATATTTTTATATGAGAGATTGCAGAGAAAAAAATGTTGTCAATTGTACTATAAACCTTTACGAAAACCTGCCTGGGCTTTCAGGGTCAAATCTGCTTGACTGCAGAATTTTGTTAACCTTTCATTCAATATTGTACTATAATTTTACAGATAATGTTTAGCAGTGATATGACCCTGTATTTCTCAACTTGTTCAGTGCTACTTTTCTTGTGCAGCGGAAAGAATACCGCCTTAGACCAACATTTGGGGTAAATCCCAGTTTTAAAAACTTTTTGTTAAACAGAGGCAACAAAAATTTCCTTTTGCATAAATCCTTGAAACTTTTCTTGAGACTAAGATTTTTTTTTTTTTTCAAAATCGGTTGTGAGTGCGTATATCCAAAAGTGTTCAGTACGCTATTTTTATTTGTTTACTAACTTCACATTCAGCATCCCACCATGGTGGCTGCAATGGAGAATCCAATTCTTTTTTCTTTGTCAATTTCATTTTCCCTGCGACACTTTGAAGAAAAGAGACATAAATCTGACATGCTACGTCAATGTTTTGATCCAAAGCTAGAATGAGTTCTTCAAATTCAGACTCTACCCTGTCACGTAATTTAGAGTAAAAGCTGTCTCTTAAGTTTTTTTTTTTTTTTTTTGTTTTTTTTTTTCCCCCAACGTATTTGTGCATTTCCTCCAAGACAATACTTTCTTCTTCTCTAATTTCTTCAACATATCTTAAAAGGATGGAGATATCAATTGGAAAATGGTCAGATTCAGATCTGTTCGCAACATACATATCTGTGATCAGTTCAAATAAAGGAAAACGAGCAAATAAAGTAATCCACAATACTTTCACCTCTGTTGTACATGTGATCTCACCTTCTTTGTCACTGTTGGATCTTCCATTTACAATGATCAGTTCAAATTCTCTGCAAAATTCTATCAATTTTCTACCAAAATTATTTACTGCTGTATTTTTAGACTTGCGACTGGTTAAAAACTGATCATTATCAATTCATTTAAGTCATCAAACATTTGGATATGTCGGTTACTGTTATCAATATCCACATCTGAAAGGCCAGAAGTGCGACTATTAAAATCTCCACATAACAGCCATGGTAAATCAGGATAAGTACTCATTATTTGCGTCATGTAGCTCTCAAGAATGTCAAAACCTTCAATATTGTCATCATTGTATATAACCGAACGTTCAGGTGCAATATAAACAAAACAAGTAAGAATATCAATGGACAAGTGCAAAAGAGACTGACTTACTTTCAGAATGACACAGTCCTGAGCCGTTTCTAGTAACCTTTCCACATAACACGAAATATCCTTTTGAACACAAACAACGACACCTCCTTTTATTCGTTTCTTGCGTGGGCAGAAAAAAAAAAAAAAAAACTGTATAGTTTAGGGAATGCAAGTTCAATGTCAGATTTTTTTACAAGACCGCTGTGCGAAGAGTTTGAATTGAGTACAAAAAGATTTGAAAGATGGACGTCTAAGTTTTCCAAAAGAGCTCCGTGTGCGATGAGACTTTCTCGCCGGTCTTCTTCCCTGTTGTCCTATCCGTTGATGCGCGACGAACAGGGGTATCCAGATTGGTTTGTTTGACAGTTTTGTGTTTTTACTTCCAGGGCCAGGATTCATTTCCACATCGCCAGCCTGATACGAGAGAGTGGCGACAAGTGTCACTAACGCCAGTGATAGTCGCATGCTGCGAAGTTCAACTGTCTTCACAGTACTCTCACTCGCCTAGCAGGCTTGTACTTGAAATTTTGATAAATTCATAGAAAATGTCCATAGATCGCTCTGAAATTCAGATGAGATGATGGCATACTCTTCACAAAGATGTATACAAAAAATTCTGATGAAATCTTGAGATATTCACAGCTAATTAGCAATTAATTGCAATTTCAAACAGAGCAGAACCAAAAACTCGTCCGCCTTCTGTGATGACCGAAGTTCACCCTCGAACAACAGTGTGTGTGTTCGTTCTTCTCTTTAACGTCTTTTCACAATGGTGTGATATTAGACGAGAAAAAAAAAAAAAAAAAAAAAAAAAGAAGAAAGAGAAAATTCAACAACAATCAACAAAACCCCCGTCTTCCTATCTCTGAACCTCCCTACCATTTCCCTTCAAAAATGAAATCTTAACAACAATAACATACTCAAAACATTTGTAAACATTAAATCAATGAGCCAACTGGGCTCCATATTAAGCCTTTAACAACATCCAGCATAAGCAAATCGTTCAATAATATATTCTTAAAAGATGAATCTGAAACCATTGAATCACAAATCGAAGTGGGTAAAAATGATTTCAAATGCTGACAGTGTAGAATAACATGGACAGGTGTTATTTCCTCACCGCGCAGACGCACTTAACATGACTGTTGAATTTGCATCTGAGAGCATTCAGTCTGAATCTGTAGACCAGGGATGACAGTGTTCGGTTTTCACACATGAGCTCACCATTGCAGGAATGTACATGTTTGATTTTGAGAATATTCCTCTTTTCGGTGAAATTTACAAAAGAACCTCCTAATAGTTCCTTCACATGATTTCAACAAGTTTTCGTTAATAAGGAATAACTTTCAGATAAAGATAAAGGAATTTTAACATATACATAATTTTTAATGTTCATTGCACCTTTTTTAGCTATTCTGTCTCTGCCCATTCATTACCAAAAATATTACAATGTGATGGAACCAAGAGAATGAGATACTAGTTCCGCGCAGTGACAAATAATGGATTGTATGACTAATTTCTGCAATAATATCACCTCTTACTTTTAGATTATAAGACTGTAGCGCATCTAAAACAGATTTAGAATCAACCAAAAATAATACCTGAACTAGACTAAAAGGAAGATCAAGCAGAAAATTCAAACCCATCAAAATAGCAATAAGTTCTGCTGTAAATATTGAAAAATATTTTCCAAGATGGTAAGCCTTTTCTGCTTTAAAGCTGGGATTACAAATGCAGCTCCAACCATGTCATTATCTAGCTTAGAGCCATCAGTGTAAATTTTTAAATGGTCCGGGTAGTGCTAAAAAATATGAGCTTTTACAGAGGCAGATAAAGCGGGACCATCATTTTTCTTTATATTTGTATAATTAGTATCGAAAAAGGCTGATAGTAGTTCCCATTTAGGGACTGCAGTGAACAGTACACGAGATGATATATCTTTCTTATTGATTCCTGACTCTTGAAAAATGTCATAAGTGAAAGTGCCTATTGTTTCTAAAGAGGCAACCGACTTTGCTCTTTTGGGAAAATCTGTGTCTGATTTTACGCACACTTCATCATAATTTGAATTTGGAACTGATGTACTCCTTAGGACATATTTAGATGATGCAAGTTTCATATTTTCTTCAAAAGGTAATATACCAATTTCAGCATATGTTTTTAATGAAGAGGTATATACTGGAACTCCAATGGCAAGTTTATAGGCTTTACTGTCTATACTTTGCATTTTTTTTAAAAGGTATTTTTGGGGCAGAGAAGAATACCTCTTGGGCATATGTTTAACTTTGAACGAATAAGTGCTGTTACTAGATGTATAAGAGTTGAAATGTCTTGTCCCCACTGTTGATTGCTGACAATTTTTAGGAAGTTCAGACTCTTTTTAGCTTTCATCATTACGTATTCTAAATGCTCTTTCCATGACAATTTTGATGTAAGGATTACTCCTAAAAATTTAACAGACTGTGCATAATTGATAACTGACCCTTCTAGATTGAAAGAAGGCAACTCTCTTCGATCGTAACCAGAGTCGAAAAGCATCATATGTGATTTCTCTGGAGACAAAGTTAAACCATTTTGAATCATAAAACCATTTTATATTATTAAGTTCTCTTTGATACAATTTTTTAGTGTAATTTAGCGATCTCACTGGAGTGCGTTTTTTTTCATAGTCACTTTCATCCATATGCAGATATCATCAGCATATTGAACCAATTCAACATGATTAGACACAGATGATGGTAGGTCATGTGTTAAAATATTGAAAAGTATTGGTGCTACTACTGATCCTTGTGGAATTCCCCCATATGAAGTGGTTTTAATTTTGAGTAAGTAAGTGTCCTATTTTGGTCTGAATTGATCTATCTGCTAGAAAAGTCTTGAAATAATTATACATGCAACCTGATAAGCCAATGGATTTTAATTTATAAAGTAGTCTAGAATGCCATACTTGATCATACGCTTTTTTTTTTTGATATCAAAGAAAGTAGCCAGTACATTTTTTTCCTTCTAGCAAACTGATGTTTAATTTGGGTTGTTAGTTTGGTAAGGTGATCGATGGTTGATCTGCCCTTACGAAAACCTGCTTGATGTATTGGTATGATATTGTTCTTTTCGCAGTAGTATAGGAGACGATTTAAAATTATTTTTTCCATCAGTTTCCCAGTATGTGACGTCAGAGCAATAGGCCGATAACTGTTTATGTCAGATTTTGGTTTACCAAGCTTGTGTATGGGAACAATAATAGATTGTTTCCATATTAATGGAATATTTCCAGACGACCAACATCTTTGTATGAATTGGTGAAGAAAGTTAACAAAATTAGCAGGTAAATGTTTGATTAATTCATTTGATATTCCATCTGGGCCTACTGAAGTTCTTTTTTTTTCCATTGGAAAAAAATGACATCTTTCATTTTTCTTTTAAGGTGATTGGGGCATTGATAAAATGGCTGTTATCTTCTATTGGATCATTGTATATTTCACTGGAAGATTCTTTCTCTCGAAAAACTCTATCCTTTTCTGAGAAGCCCTCTTTGCAACTCGTCATTGCAAACATTTCTGAGAAAGCTTCGGCTTTTTGTGAGTTAGAAGGAAATTCTTCATTTTTTATATGTACTGGATATTCTGGAAGGCATACTCCATTTTTCATATCCTTCACACTTTTTTCCAAACCTTCTGAAGATCTGCATGATCAGAAACTTCGTTTTTACAAAAATTTGACCAGTACTGCCGTTTGGCCTGTTCGTTTACTCTATTGCTATGTATTTTTTTGCTTTTTGCATATTTTTGTTTTTTTTTCTTCATTCTTTTTGTCTTTGAGATATTCATTAAAGGCTTCTTTCTTCAACTGTTTAGCCTCTGCGCAAGCATCGTTCCACCAAACATTTCCTGAATATTTATTCTCTTTCATTTGATTGCACTTCGGGTATTGAAGAATCAGCAGCGTACAAAATTATCTCGGTAAATTTTGCATAAATACTATCTATATTATCCAACTGAAGTTCTTCAATGTTATGCATTTGACAACAATCTTTCAAATTTGTCCCAATCCGCATTTCTGTAATTATATTTGGGAATTTTATCTTTTACTGAATCCTGACTTACTGGTTTGTCATTTAAACTGATAACAACGGGAAGATGGTCACTACCCAATGTATCCTTGACAGTATCCCATTCACAGTTGCATGCAATAGCTGGTGATATAAGTGACAAATCGATGGCAGATGGCTTATGTTTCGATATATCTGGAATTCTAGTTACACTCCCATTATTGAGTAGATATAAAGCAGAATCAATAACATTTTTTCGACGAAACGGTTATTGATAGACCTGCCAACAGTGCATTCCTTGTCCCAAAAGGGAGAATGAGCATAAAAAATCGCCCACTATCAACCATTTCTCTTTCTGATCCTGGATCGAGCGTAGCCACTCTGTGTTCTGTTCGTCTGGACCAGTTGGCAGATACACAGAAACTATATTCAAAATCAGCGATTCATTAAATTTTACTCTGACTGCACAGGCATTAATGTTTCTAGTATCTGTTGGAAAGGGTGGTACAATTTGCCTGTACTCCAGAACATCTTTGATATAAATAGCTGTGTTGATTTTTTCCTTTTTCATCCTCAGATTGGTAGATTGGAGGATAAAAGTACCCCTTAAGGATTGGGAGTTTCTTAGTGAATACATTTAGAGATTGTAAAGCTAAAACATGATACTTATTTGATGAAAGATGCTGCACAAGATTGTCTAGATTTGTGGAAATTGATCTACAATTCCAGTGCATTATTTGAATATTAGATTGCCTTTCCATTTTCTCGGCATTTTTTCCCTTCTGATTAACGCTGCTGTGTTGTCTCAACAGCCTTGCGATTAAAGAATGAACTCAATGAGATAATAAGAAATATAGCTAACAATACCAGCAACAACAACAACAAAAGATAGTTGTGGTAAGATAATATAAAAACAACGAAAATGCACAATTTCACAAAAAGTTGACAACAGACTATAGATCTATATAAAATGCTTTGACAAAGAAAAAAACAAGAAATATGCGATTTATAGTCACTCAAGATGGGGATAAACTGTGATCTTGACTGAGATTTTCGCAGCAGAAACTAAATCAACAGGTCTCTTTGTCTTTGGTTTAATACCACTATGTACTCAACACGTCGAACATGTTGAACCAAGGGGTCTCTGTATCCAGGGAGGGGGCTGGTGTCCTCTGTAAGGTTGATATTTTCCGGCCTGTCGCTGGTTAGACAATCTCACTGTCTTCCTCGGCTTCTCCCAGAAGAATTTTCGAACGTGCCTTCCAATATTTCTTGCCAGAACACTTGACCCTCTAGGTGTAGGATGGAGGTTGTCTCTGAGTGCCCAGTTGTTGGCTGGTAGGTTGTTATGAGAAACAATGACACATTCTTGATTCCAAACAGATCTGAGGTTGTTAGAGCATTGAAAACCTCTCGCTTAATTTCCAGTTTGGGATCTTTGACTGGAGCAACTTTACTAACCACAACCTTCACTTTGGAATGACTGGTGGCAAAGTCTTTGATAAATGGAAGTAAACTCTTTGCTGACATGCCTTGGGTCTTTTTTCTGTAGGTCGTTAACCCCACAGTGGATAACTACTGCATCTGGTGGTTTTTCGTCAGAGTAAAGATTTGACTGAAGCGCCAAAGTAAGGTCTTCTGATGTGAATACTCGGCTTGCCTTAGCCTCAAAGCCATAAGAAAGGCCCAGTCTGTTCCCATTCACTCCCTTAAACACAGAATCATGAAGAATTACGACATTTCGGGAAGTCTTGTTTCTGTTCTTGTTTGGAACTGACTGAGTTCTGTGTTTTTTCCTGTCTGATCTTTTGCGTCATGAAATTCTGACGTCATTTTATCTGGGTTCTCGGCTTTCTTCTTTTTTTTTTTGATTTTTTATTTGTTTTCACCCTTCTACTCTCTGACGTTGATGGTGCTGGTTTCTTGGGGTGTGATGCAGCAGGTAGGCATGATTTTGCAACATCAGCATACGACTGAAGAGTATGAAAGGTCAGATTGTCTGTTTGGGTATGGCTGTCTGTTGTTCGGAAGCGTTGGATCTGACCATGCTAGCAATCATCTCAGTCTGCTTGAGCACCGTGTTTTCAAGAGAAGTTATTCGTTTTTGGGTGCTTGAGCCGGAACAGCACAGTCCTAGATGTGGTTGTGCATGTGGGGGAACTGGATGAGCAGCCGTGGGAGTCAAGCCCGCAGAGGGGTAAGGAGGATGTGTGTGTGTGTGTGTGTGTGTGTGTGTGTGTGTGTGTGTGTGTATCCGTGTGTGTGTGTGTGTGTGTGTGTGTGTGTGTGTGTGTGTGTGTGTGTGCACGCTAGTGTTGTGTGTGTGTGTGTGTGTGTGTGTGTGTGTGTGTGTGTATGGGCTGCATGTACGCACAAAACACACACGTACACACGTACACACACACACACACACACACACACACACACACACACACACACACACATATATATATATATATATATATATATATATATATATATATATATATATGTATATATATATATATATACGTGCCTACATACACTCCATCCCACACACACACACACACACACACACACACACACACGCATATATATATATATATATATATATATATATATATATATATATATATATATATATATATATATATATATTGCTGAAGATCATCGTCAACTTCTTTCCCCTGAGCACTATGATATAATTAAGAAAGATCCTCAAAACCCCATTGCTAGAAAATCCAGCCACATGGTGAACCGACTTCTGAATGATGACTACATCGATGAGAACACACACAAATGGGCTACTATTGAAATTGGGAGTGTACGCTGCCATCAGTTTTACATGCTTCCTAAGATCCCACAAAACATTAGAAAACCCACCGGGACGTCCCATTTGTCTCAGAAGTTGGTGGTCACACTGAACGTATCTGCAAACTGGTGGACCACTGGTTACAGGACTATGTCAAGCAACTTCCGTCCTATGTGCAAGACACCTCACACATGCTCCATACACCAGACCAGTGGAACCGTGAGTTTGGTCCTTTTGACGACAGCACATACCTGGTCACCATTGATGTCGTTGAACTCTACAGTAACATTCCTCACACCGACATGAAAACAACAGTGAAGGCGTTTTTTGACAATAATGATTGCATAAACAACATGCGCACAGAGCGTCTTCTGGAACTGATGAACCATGTACTATCCAACAATGTACTCCAATCTGACGGGCATTTCTACAAGCAAAAATTGGGCACTGCCATGGGCACACCTATGGAACCTACAGTGGCTTGTCTCTTCATGGGCTGGCTGGAGGCACAGCTACTGGACAACAGCCCCTCTCCTATCAGCCGAGAACTGCGGAAACGGTTTATAGATGACATCTCTCTTCTGTGATCTCGATCAACAGAACTTTACCAGTCCCTTGTGTTTTAGAACCAGGTCCACCCTACCATCAAGTTCATTATGAACTATATTCTAAGGAATCACTGCCATTCTTGGACATTTTCATCCATCTGAAGCGAAGTTATATGTACACAGACCTGCATTCCAAACCTAGAGATGCTCGTACATACTTGGCCCACTCATCCTGCCACCCTTAATATATCATCAAAACATTCCTTATACCCAGTTCCTGCACCTCCACCACCTCTGTTCTGACATGCCAACATTCCAATCTCGTTGCCAGGATATGGAACGTGATTTCAACCGGCGAGGATACAGCCTGCGACCATCCAGGAGGCAAAAACCAAAGCCAGCCATGTTCTCCGACACGAGACTCTCAGCTATAAGATGGAAGACAGGCAACACAACCGAGTTCCATTCATCATCACTCACAACCCCCCTCTAATCCCCTATTCCAGTCTTGGTTTGCAGAACTTCAACCTCTTCTCCACACGAGCCAGAAAATGCAGAAGGCTATGTCTTTCCCACCCTTACTAGCCAAAAGAAAATCGCGGTCTTTGAGAAATCTGCTCATGCCATCAGCTCTCCCGATTCCAGATGACATCTATGCTGGATGCTTCAAATGTACAGCTGAACACTGTGTGGTTTGTGAAAACCATCTAGTTGAGAAAAGAACATTTAGTAGTATGCAGACAGGAGAGACATTTACCATCCGTCATCGACTGTCCTGTGACAGCACCAATATCGTCTGCATGCTGTACTGCACCAGCTGTCAGAGTACACAGTACATGGGTGAAACTACGCTGACACTGAAAGATCGCTTCTATCTGCACAGCTCTAACATCAAGTTGAATAAAGGTGCATGTGTTCATGTCAACAACCATTTCAACTTACCTGAACACTCTCTGAAGAACATGAGATGCAATTTGGTGGAAAAGGTCCACAGCCTGAATAAAACCGCAAGACAGAGAAGAGAAGATTTCTGGAAGTATAAACTAAAGACAGTTTTATTCTTTGGGACTCAACAGCCTTGATTCCGATGGACATTGATTTGCAGAGTGGAGGACGGTTGGGTAGAATTCTTTATGAGATCTGCACGTGTGTGTATATGTGTGCTTGTGTAAATACTGTTACGGAATTGTCCATGTGGCAGGGGGACTTGGTTCTCTGACGGTATCGGTGGCAGGGAGACACGCGCATGTGTGTGTGTGTGTGTGTGTGTGTGTGTGATGACGTCATTTCCTATCAACCGAAGAAGAGTCTTGATGGTGTATGCTCTGTCTTTTTTGTTTCATTGTGTAGCAGCTGTGCCGTGTCTCCACCTGAAAGTTGTGGACCTACCTGGTTTGTGTAGTGCCTGTCTGTGGGAGGCGGTGTTTTGGTCTTCGTTGCGTCGTTTCGTTTGGGTTGTTCGTTTTGTGTCTTGTGCGGGACGGTCTTCGTCTTGTTGCCGTGGCCTTGAGGCAGTGGTCCGGCGCTGTTCGCTGTGGTCCCTTTCTGGACTGTTGAACGGGCCGGAGCTGTTCCGTTGGGATTGCGGGGATCTCTGGTGGTCGGTTTGTGCGCCATTGTTGCTGTGTCGCCGTGGACTGTGCCGGGTCGTCGGCGTTTTTTTCTTTTTCGAGTGGCCAGACTGGGTTTTTGTTGCTTGGCAACGCCGTCCGTCCTGCTGATGGAAGGGGAATCGGCCTCATCTCCTTCCGCCGTTGGGGTGGCGGCGCCATTCTTTCGTTCTCCTCTGACTGCTGTGCTGTGGGTGGGTCTTGCGTGGTTTGTGGCTGCGTGGGATCTGCTGAGACTGCCTGAAGCCCCTGGTTCTTGTTTGTGACGTCTTTTGTTTTTCTCTACGTCTCACCGATATTGACGTCATTATCACAGCAAAATTTGCGTGTGCTGTCGTGTTCGTTTTCATTACCAGGCTTTGTGTTACCTTGGTAACACCGCCTGTATGACATACAGAATCGCTCTCATCCCTTTTGCCGTCCGGATGACCGCGGCGCTTCACGTCCTCCGCGGACTGCTGTACATTGTGAAAACGGGTCTTACGACCTACTGAAACTTCGACAGCAGCAGTAACAACTTTTTTTTTTTTTTTTTTTTCGTCTCACAGATCTTGACGTCATTTACACAGCGGAATTTGCGTGTGCTGGCGTGTTTGTTTTCTTTTTTTCTTGACATGCTGGATTCTCCCGTCTACAATCAAGTCAGTGTGTGGTGCCGTCTAACTTCTCCCACCTCTTCTATCTCTTAAAATCCCATTTGTGTCTTGCTATACCAAAATCAGTTTCACTGATACTTCTCAAGCCTCTTAATTTGACTTGTACACATTTTTTTTAGATAGAGTAGATACAGGACAGCGCAGCACAATGGTACTGGATTATTTGAACGACCTCTTTTTGTTTAAAAAATATAATATATATATATATATATATATATATATATATATATATATATATATATATAATATATATATATATATATATATATTAGTATTTTTAAACAAAAAGAGGTCGTTTCAAAAAATGTTGTGTGTGTGTGTGTCATGTGTGTGTGTGTGTGTGTGTACGCTGTTTATTATTTCTATCAAACCCATACCATGTAGTACTAGTCATAATAGTGATGGGTTCCCGTATACTATCACTGTAGTGTTTGGTGCTTGACCTTCTGTTTTGTTTGTTAGCTTGTTTGCTTCAAGTGTTGTTGTTGTTGTTTGGTGGTGGTGGTGGTGGTGGTGGTGGTGGTGGTGTGTGTGTGTGTGTGTGTGTGTGTGTGTGTGTGTGTGTGTGTGTGTGTGTGTGTTTACACTTTCTGATCTAGTCACCTAAAGTAACTCCCTCCCAAACTCGCCCCTCTTTCATTTCCTACTCACCCCTATCCCTTTCCCACTGCATCCTTGCCCCCCATTCCCCTAGGTTCTATTTTTTTTCCCCACAACAACAACAACAAAAAGGGGGTCCTGCATGGCGTCTCCAAGCTCAGTGGAGTTATATTAAATGAAAAGGAATTTGGTTGTCTGAATGATCTCAAAGTTTCAGAACTTAAAAGAATCTTAGTTGAAAATAATCTTCCTAAACATGGCAAGAAAAAGCATGTTATTAATAGAATAAAATCTAAGCTTAGTGAAGGAAAAAACAAACAGTTGTCCTGAAGAAGAATGTGCTGTTGATACCTCTTTAAAAACAGCAAAATCGTCACAATCTTGCTCTGTTTTATCGCCAGATGTATCATGCGTAAATTCGTCCGCATCATCATCCCCTATCCCAGCAACTGTTGATGTGAACACATCTTCTTCCAAATCCCAACTGTTCTCCAAAGAAATCTTTTTTCTTTCCGCTTTCGAGTACTTCTCTGAAGATACAAAGAAAGGATCTGCCACACTGAGTGGTCTGGGCATTTTGAGCAAAAAGCTTTGGGTCAACTCCATCGGACCCATAGCCGGCCAGAAACAGCTCTCCTCAGGCAGGTGGTTGATCGGTTGTACTTCCGCCGATCAACAAAATCGACTACTAAAAACAACCAATTTGTCAGGAATTTTGATAAAATGTTCTGTACCTGAGGTTTTCACCGAAGGTGTGGTAAAGCCAGTTACCCTTGACATCAGTCTGTCTGACATTAAGAAAGAACTGAGTCATGTTTCTTCTGTTAAAAGACTTCCCAATAAAGATGGAAGCGAATCAAGAGCTATAAAAATCACTTTGTCAGCATCAACACTGCCAAAAGAAATCTGTATTGGGTTTCAATGTTTCTCTGTTGATCCTTTTGTACCACCTGTCTATCGGTGTACTAGGTGCAACAGACTGGGCACACAAAGTCTGCGTGTCGGGCAAAGCCGACTTGTGGAAGATGTGGTCACACTGACCATGTCATTGAGTCGTGTACCAGGGCCAAACGTTGTATAAACTGTTCTGGAGATCATTCAGCCTCTTACCTTGGATGCCCATGTGATGGTGTGGAGGGGTAAGGGGTGTGCAGGTGAAGACAAGTAGATGGTGATATGCGCAGGAGCCAAGGGACAGCAGCCAGTCAAGAAGACACAGAGACGATGTGGAGTTTTTCTCCTTTTATTGACCTTCCATAGCAAAGAGCTCAAACCAGGAACGCTGCCCTGGGAACTCTTCTCTCTCTCTCTCTCTTAACACTCTCGGGGACACTCAAGGCAACACTGCTTGCACACTCTGCGCGGGAATATCCCATTGGATTTCGATAGGGAAGTCCGAATTTCCATAAAAAACACAATTTAGATCAGAAATCCGACAATGAACAAAGAAGGCGACTCGCTCAGGAGACCGGCGCCGTCAGTCATTTCGTGTAGTCGCAAGCTTGTGCAGAAAAGATAATAGCCATGCGATATACGAAATGAGGGCTTATGGACTTTACTTTCAATGTGCATTCATGGATTCTTTGATTCTCTCATACTTTTTGTGAAATCAAGAATTATTCACGGTTTGTTCCTCGAACAATTCAAAATGGCGCCAAGATTAATTTGGTCGAAATACCAGTTTTAGGAAAATATGGGCTTCTCAGTTCAACACAATTGTAATGAATAGAATACATTAATTTTTGTGACTTTGGCAACGTATACACAACTATGTAGGTTCTGAGGTATTCATGATTTAAGGAATGCACACAACAAAAAAATGAGATTCAACCAAGGGAGGTAAGGGAGAAGATAATTCATGAACAAAATATCTCATCTATGACGGACGATCAAGAAATATACACAGATAGCACCCGGCTACACCCAGAATATAAACTTCGTGTTTTGGCCGGTAAGCTGAAGTCTTCCAACCACATGCCATACTCTGAGGCTCTCAGACAAACCAAAGCTCAAATGAGCAAAGGAGAGGTACAGGTGCAGGAATTAAAAGAAGACCCCAGGGTGCCAGGAAACGATAATTCAACCAAAGCTAATCACCACAGTAGGTCTTATTCCTCGGTTCTAAGTCAAGGAATGATGAAGACTAATCAACAAAACCCGCTGCCCACTTCTTTGGATTCTAGCCCCCCTTCAATCTGGGGCACTCGTATTTTACCAACTCATACTGACAGTTCAAACCAAACTAATATTGCTGTCACAAATCAGACAAGTATAGGACAGACATTAAACATTTCAAAAACATCTGTGCTAAGTACTCTTAAAGAAAAGTCTGACTCTTCAAGTTCGTTCAAAAAAACAATCTGTAAATTTTGATCTTGAAAAGATTTTAATATATCTTGAAAATCTGTCAGTGAAATTTCTGACCATCCTAACAAAAATGTCTGATGTCATGACTTCGTCAATCATTGAATTGAAAACAATTCTGTCCAATGCCTGCCTGAACTCCAAATGAACGTACAAAGAGAAGTTCTGTCAAACGTAATCCGTTTTTGGTGTTCTCTGTTGCTGGTACTCTCAGTTATAGTCCTTTTCCTAACCGTGC
>JADBJO010008239.1:10808-60295 GCA_016801955.1 Conus betulinus | reverse complement strand
TCTGATGGTTTCCGACCAGCGGACCGAAAGGCCTCGGAGCAGGCACAATACAAATAGATAATACGCAAACTACGTTTTTTTTTTACATATTGTTCATGTACTGATAAGGGGAAATCAAAACAGTTCTGAATCAAAACTATTTTTGGCTCCACGTTTAGCTGCCCTGTCTACTTTTTCATTATAATGAAAAGAACAATGTGAAGGAATCAGCAAAAAGCTACATGGGTTCCTCTTGCAATTAACATGTGTATCATACAACTTATCTCTATGATCATTTCAGGTCTTGTGTGCAATGAAAAAACTTTAAATGCCTGAAGAGCTGATTTAGAATCAACACAGAACAGAATTTGAAATATTGTTTTTGGAAAGTTTAAAAGGTAATTTAAAGCCAGGAGTATCGCTGTAATTCTGCTGTAAATATCGATTTGTTAATTCCGATATAAAATGATTTCTCTACTCTTAAGTCTGGTATTAAGAATGCACAACCTGTTTGTTTATCAATGCACGAACCGTCTGTGTATATTTCAAATAATTTGAATAGTTCTCTTTCAACATGGCATTTGATATAGCTTGCTAATATGTTTATGTTTTCATCTTTTTTCATATTGGTATGTTCAATATCAAAATGTGCTTTATTAAGCTCCCATGGTGGTATAGGAGAAAATAACAGTCTAATGGATTGAGCATCGTTATCGATTGAAACTCCGGAATCAGTAATACTTTTTGACGTGTACGTTGCCAGAGTTTTTTGAGAAGCTATAGATGTTGCTCTTTTAGGAAAAATCAATATCTGACTCATTTTTATTTCAGATCTAATGTGCGTTTTTATTAGCTGTACTCTTGATAACAAATTTACAACATGCTAACTCTCTGTATTCATCTAAGGGAAGCATCTGCGCTTCGTAATACGTACGAGAAGATGATGCATGTACTGGAAGGCCAAGTGCTAATTTCAATGCCTTGCATTCAATACTTTCAAAGCTTTTTTCAATAGGTATTTGGGAGCGCTAAAGATTACTTCTTGGGCATATGTTATTTTCGACCTCATTAAAGATTTACATAGAGTTATCAGTGTAAATGAATTCTGTCCCCATTTTCTTTTTAGAGATAATTTTAAGGAAATTTAATATTTTCCTCGCCTTTGTTAATAAGTATTCAATATGAGCGTTCCATGGTAGTTTAGATGTGAAATGGACTCCTAGGAATTTAACTTCTGTCACATATTTAAGAGGTGTTTCGCCCAATGAAAAAACAGGCAGTTTTTTCTGGATTATTACCACTGTTGAAAAGAATTATATTTGTTTTTTCAATAGATAAGTTTAATCCATTTAACTTCATGTATTCCGCCATCCTATTTAGTTCATCTTGATAGATCTTTCTGATGAAATTTATATCGCGCTGTGGAGTTTTTCTTTTTCAGACTTCCATTCACATGCAAATGTTGTCTGCATATTGAACG
Organism: Conus betulinus; assembly: GCA_016801955.1. Taxonomy (NCBI): domain Eukaryota; kingdom Metazoa; phylum Mollusca; class Gastropoda; order Neogastropoda; family Conidae; genus Conus; species Conus betulinus. The sequence continues at coordinate 58,836 of JADBJO010008239.1, read as the reverse complement.
AGAACTACCTTTTTTTAGATAACGTATTTGGCAAATCATTCAATAGTAATGAGAAAAGAAGCGGAGCTAACACTGACCCTTGGGGGATTCTCATTGACAAAGTTCTACTGGTGGAATATGTTTTTCCTACTCTTGTTTGTATTACCCTATCTTTCAGAAAGCATATTTAACATAATTGTATACATTTCCTGATAGTCCAATATTTTTAAGTTTGTTTAACAGCTGTGAATGCCACACTTTGATCGTAAGCCTTGGTTATGTCAAAAAATGTAGCCAGGACACATTTACGTCTTGCAAATTGTTTCTTTATATTTGTTGATAACTTCACTAATATTTCTGTAGTAGATCTCCCTTACGAAAGCCAGCTTGATTTATAGGAATGATGTCATTTTTTTCACAGTAATGTGCTAGTCTATTCAAAACAATTATTTCTGATAGTTTACAGACATGTGATGTAATGCTATAGGTCTGTAATTTTTAGGATCACTAGAAGACTTTCCTTGTTTATGAACTGGACAACAATTGTCTGTTTCCATATTTTGGGCATGTCGCTACTATTCCAGCAAGTACTTAGCAAAGCATGAAGAAAAACTACAAGATTTTCAGGTAAATTCTTTAGCATCTGATTAGATATTGCATCTAAACCAACTGTTGATTTCCTTATTGGAATGGCTCTGATGGCTTCTTTTACTTCATGTACAGTTATAGGAGCATTTATGTTAATGCTATTATCTGGTGGTGGATCATCATATGTTATATACTTTCTTCTTTTTCTCTGTAAGTTCGGTCAGTGTTTGTTAGACCCTCAGGATGGCTGACATCAGCGAATAAGTTTACAAAAAAACTTCTGCTTTCTCTTTAGCAGTGGGCAGATTGTTATTATCTATTTTTATGGGATACTGTGGTGATGTCAATCCATTTTTCATAGCTTTCAGTTCTTCCCATACTTTTCCCATATCCTTACTATGTTTTACTTCAGAGTTACAGAAATCATTCCAATGTTTCAATTTTGCATATTCTATTGCATCATCACTTTCTTTACCCGTCTTTTTTTTTCATTTTTTTCATGATTACTTGCTTATCTTTATTACAATATATTTTAAATCTTTCTTTTTTCTTGTTATTTGCTCGTTCACATTCCTTGTTCCACCACACATGTCCATTGTGCTTTTTTTTTTAATTTTGTGTTTTTTTTTTTATTTTGGGGATCGATTTATCTGCTGCTGTTAGGATAATTTTACAGAATTTATCATACTGATCGTCTATATTTTCTTCAGTAGAATAATCTAAATCTATGTTTTTAAGGATGTCTTTGAAGAGTGACCAATCTGCACACTTGTAATTATACTTTGGAACAACATCTTCTGTGTTTTCTTCTTCTGCTGCTGCTGCTATGTTATTTAAAGATATTATGACTGGAATATGATCTGATCCTAAAGAGTCATCTCCCGTTTCCCACACTGCGTTGACTACCAATGATGGAGATACAAAAGTTAAATCAATGGCTGAGGGATTATGATTAGGTATATCTGGAATACGAGTTATATTTCCATTATTCAGTATGTAAAGAACAGAATCCGCTATGTTATCTAACAAACGGTCATTAGAAATATAGGAACAACTCTTATCCCAGAAAGGGGCATGTGCATTAAAATCACCCCCAGTAACCCACGTATCCGTTTGATCTTGGAACCCTTTCAACCCATTCAGTGTTCTTATTATCAGGACCTTTCAGGAGATAAATTGAAGCAACATTAAGAATCAAGGATGAAGTGAACTTAACCATGGCTGCACAGCATGACACAGAGGAAATATTATACACTGGTGGAGTTCTTTCACAAAAGTCCAGGTCTTCACGTACATAAATGGCTGTTTGCACTCTGTCTCCACATTGTTCATAAAAACCGGAGGGTGGTAAAATCCAGGTAGATATGGTAATTTATCACAGCTCACATTTAAAGATTGTAGTAATAAAACATGAAACTTATTTGTTACTAGATATTGATTTAAGTACGATATATTTTTTGTTATAGAACGACAATTCTGTATACGCGTATTCATGTATGACTCTGGCCTGTCTAAGGGCCAGTGGCCTATGTAAATATTGTTCATTGTTCCTTTTTTTTCCTGTCTGTCCTGTCTGTCTCTGTCTGTCTGTCTGTCTCTCTCTCTCTCTCTCTCTCTCTCTCTCTCTCTCTCTCTCTCTCTCTCTCTCTCTCTCTCTCTCTCTCTCTCTCTCTCTCTCTTTCTCTCTCTCGGGGGAACGCTTCATGTTCAGGATTCGCTGTTGTATGTGAAAACAGCATACACACTGCCAGAGGATATGTACACGATTTGGTTTACAGTCTATCCGACTCTGTTTTTTCCTGTCCATGTCTGAAAGTGCATCACACACACACACACACACACACACACACACACACACACACACACACACACACACACACCACACACACACACACACATTTTGCAGAAATCTGGCGACCAGGTAGTGAAAATGGAATGTATTTTCGAAATTTGATACCAGCTGCTCATATTGAATTGCTCATTTAGAGCCATAGCGGTTTTAAAATCAGTTGCACGCTGTTTTCCCTTGTGGTTTATTAGATTTGTATTTAATCAAGAAGTAGAATATGGCGTCTTCGAGTTCCAACAGCGTTTGAATCGAAAGCGTGCGAATCTGCAATCTGGGATATGGATTTGGAGACTTACCGGATTTTGGCGATGGTGGTCTATGTCAGTAATATCTTCTCTTATTTTACTTGTCAGGATGTTACTACTTTCTCAAATTTATATTGAATAACACATTCAAAAGGTTATGATATATACCAGGCTGGAGCATTGCCCAACAAAATGTCTTCCAAATGTCAAAATTTCATGCCAGTTCTTCACAGCGTCAAGGATCGTCATCAAGCTTGTATGTTTTTGTTTTTGTTTTTTTGTTTTTCCCTCCTGTTTGAACGCAATACGTGGTGCATTGGTAAAGATTGTTCTTTATTAAAGATTTAGTTGCTGTCTGCGAGCATGTGACATTGGAAATCTAAAACTTCATCAAAAACATGTCATGCGGGTTATCAGGAAAGAGTGTTCCACAGTCGTCTTCACCAGGAAAAAAAATATCTGGGCTGACAGACATCTCACGTGGGATTGGCAGTACCCAGTTTGCAGTGTCTGTAGTGAGCTGTGTATTGTTGCTGCACCCAGCTTGCAGTGTCTGTTGTGAGCTGTGTATTGTTGCTGCACCCAGCTTGCAGTGTCTGTTGTGAGCTGTGTATTGCTGCTGCACCCTGTTTCCAGTGTCTGTTGTGAGCTGTGTATTGTTGCTGCACCTTGGTTGATGTGTCTGTTGTGAGCTGTGTATTGTTGCTGCACCCTGCTTGATGTGTCTGTCGTGAGCTGTGTATTGTGTTGCTGCACCCTGTTTGCGGTGTCTGTTGTGAACTGTGTACTGTTGTTGTTGCGCCCTGTTAGCTGTGTCTGTTGTGAGCTGTGTACCAGTGCTGCATCCTGTTTGCATGTGTCTGTTGTGAGCTGTGTATTGTTGCTGCATCCTGTGTGCAGTGTCTGTTGTGAATTGTGTATTGTTGCTGCATCACGTTTGCAGAGTCTGTTGTGAAACTGTGTTGTTTGCTGCACCCCCTGTTTGCAGTGTCTGTTGTGAGCTGTTGTTGCTGCACCCTGTGTGTAGTGTCTGTTGTGAGCTGTTTATTGTTGCTGCATCCTATTTGCAGTGTATGTTTGTGAGGTGTGTATTGTTGCTGCTCCCTCTTTGCAGTGTCTGTTTTGAAACTGTGTATTGTTGCTGCACCCTGTTTGCAGTATCTGTTGTGAGCTGTGTATTGTTGCTGCACCCTGTTTGCAGTGTCTGCTGTGAACTGTGTATTGTTGCTGCATCCCGCTTGCAGTGTCTGATGTGAGCTGTTTAATATTGCTGCACCTGTATTTGTAGTGTCTGTTGTGAGCTGTGGTGTTGTTGCGCCCTGTTTGCAGAGTCTGTTGTAAGCTGTGTGTTGTCGCGTCCTGTTGGCAGTGTCTGTTGTGAGCTCTGTTGTTGCTGCACCCTGTTTGAAGTGTCTGTTGTGAGCTGTGCATCTTTGCTGCACCCTGTTTGCAGTGTCTGTTGTGAGCTGTGTCTAGTTGCTGCACACCCTGTTTGCAGTGTTTGATGTTAGCTGTGTATTGTTGTTGCGTCCTGTTTGCAGTGCCTGTTGTGAAGCTGTGTTGTTGCTGCACCCTGTTTGATGTGTCTGTTGTGAGCTGTTTATTGTTGCTGCACCCCCTGATTGCTGTGTCTGTGTTGTGAGCTGTGTGTTGTTGCCACCCCTGTTTGCTGTGTCTGTTGTGAGTTGTGTGCTGTTGCTTGTCCCCTGTCTGTTGTGCCTGCCGTGATTTGTGTCTTGTTGCTGCACTTTGTTTGCTGCGTCTGTTGTGAGCTGTGTATTGTTGCTGCACCCTGTTTGCAGTGTCTGTTGTGAGCTGTGTATTGTTTGTTGCACCCTGTTTGCAGTGTCTGATGTGAGCTGTGTTGTTGCTGCACACTCGGTTGCCAGAGTCTGTTGTGAGCTGTGTGTGTGTTGTTGTTGCACCCTGTGTGCTGTGTCTTGTTGTGAGCTGTGGTTGTTGCTTCAACCCTGTTTGATGTGTCTGTTGTGAAGCTGTCTTGTTGCTGCACCCTGTTTGATGTGTCTGTTGTGAGCTGTGTATTGTTGCTGCACCCTGTTTGCTGTGTCTGTTGTGAGCTGTATGTTGTTTGCTGGTCCCTGTTTGGTGTGTCTGTTGCGAACCGTGTGCTGTTGCTGTACTTTGTCTACAGCGTCTGTTGGGAGCTGCGTATTGTTGCTGCACCCTGTTTGCAGTGTCTGTTGTGAACTGTCTTTGTTGCTGCACCCTTTTTTGCAGTGTCTGATGTGAGCTGTGTTTTTGCTGCCCTCGTTTGCAGTGTCTGTTGTGAGCTGTGTATTGTTGCTGCACCCTGTTTGCAGTGTCTGTTGTGAGCTAAGCATAGTTGCTGCACCCTGTTTGCAGAATCTGTTGTGAGTGTGAATAGTAATTTGCGCCCTGTTTACAGTTTTTGCGCCCTGTTTACAGTTGTTGTGTTGTGAACTGTGTTTAGCTACAAGCACCGTGCTTTCAGTGTCTGTTGTGTGAGCCAGAATAGTTTGTTGCACCCTGTTTTTGCACAGTGTCTGTTGTGAGCCAAGAATGTTGCCCTGTTTGCCCCTGTTTTGAGTTTGCAGTGTCTGTTTTGTGAGCTAAGAATAGTTGCTGCCCTTGTTTCGCAGTGTCTGTTTTCAGCTAAGAATAGTTGCTGCCCCTGTTTTGTATTGTGTGTGTTTTGTGAGCCAAGAATAGTTGCTGCCCCTGTTTCCATTGTGCGTTTGTGGGCTAAGAATAGTTGCTGCCCCTGTTTTTGTTGTGTCTGTTGTGAGCCAAGAGATAGTTTGCTGCCCTTTTTTGTATTGTGTCTGTTGTGTCAGCTAAGAATAGTTGCTGCCCTTGTTTGCATTGTGCGTTGTGGGCTAAGAATAGTTGCTGCCATTGTTGTGTTTGCAGTGTCTGTTGTCAGCTAAGAATAGTTGCTGCCCCTGTTTGCAGTGTCTGTGTTGTCAGCTAAGAATAGTTGCTGCCCCTGTTTGTATTGTGTGTTGTGAGCCAAGAATAGGTGCTGCCCCTGTTTCCATTGTGCGTTGTGAGCTAAGAATAGTTGCTGCCCCTGCTTGCAGTGTCTGTTGTGAGTTAAGAACATTTGCTACACCCACTTTGCAGTGACTGTTGTCAGCTTGCATAGTAGCTGCATTATAGAAATGCTTTTCAGAATTTTTTTGATTTGATTGTTTTGACATGAAGACTAGCAGACAGTCGTGCGTGTCTACGGGCTTCTAATGTACTTCAATGTTGAACACGCCATTGAACATGAAAATGGGCATTAAGCCAAATGAACTGTCGTAAATAATGGAATAATGGGAACGCGTGACTAAGTATGTTTCTTTAAAACGAAAACCAAGTAGTCTTTTATTTCATGATGTAGTTTGGAAATTGACCCATGGCCATTATCAGCGAATCACTTATAATTGCGCTGGGGATGTATTTAAAGTATACTGTGGTGTCATGAGCCCCAATTTGTTGTTCTCGATTACCCTGAAGAGACACGCATGACTGCTGGACCCCCGTTTTAAGGGCCCATTGCTACGTACTGGATTGGAAGTACAGTGGCCATTGAATTTGAGTTTTCAAAGGGATCCCAAGTTCTGGGAGATGGAGGAGTATGTTGTGGGTGATTGTGTGCTGGAATCTGGAGTGCTTAATCAAGAAAAAAATGCTCATATTACTAAAATCTCCTGGTATCGCTCTGCTCTCTCGTCCTCTCTCCTGCTCTCTGGTCTGGACAATGTGTTTTGTCTCTATCTGCCTCTGTATATATTCCCTATCATCCTTCATCTCCTCTCTCTCTCTCCTATCTCTCCCGTAAAATCTCCTGTATAATCTTCTCTCTCTGTCCCTCTCCTCTCTCATTCCACCTATCTCTTGTTAATCTCTCTCTCTCCGTCCTTCTGCTCTCTCTTCCTCTCTCTATCATCTCCTATCTATTTCGTCTAATCTCCTCTCTCTCGATATATTGGTATATATTATAGGTTATAATATCCTATATATCTATATATAAAATATTAAAAATATATATATATATATAATATTGTGCTTTGTCTTGTCTTATATATATGTCTGATTAAAAGCAAGCTACAAAAAAAACAGGCTAAACATCACAACTTCTGCTTCTTGCATGTGCAGTCGTCGGGATGCAAATGTCGCTCCCCTGTGGTTGAGCACTTCTTTTAAAATAACGTTGATTCTTATTACTATTTTCTTTGATATATATATATATATATATATATATATATATATAATATATATATATATATATATATGTGTGTATGTGTGTGGGGTTATATGTGTGGTGTGTGTGTGGTGTGTGTTGTGTGTGTGTGTTGTGTGCGTGTGTGTGTGCGTGGCGTGGGTGTGTGTGTGCGTGCGTGCGTGCGTGCGTGTGTGTGTGTGTGTGTGTGTGTGTGTGTGTGTGTGGGTGTGTGTTGTGAATAAATGTATGTTCTCTCTCTCTTTCCTCTCTCTCTCTGTCCTCTCTATCTGTGTGTGTGGTGTGTGTGTGTGTGTGTGTGTGTGTGTGTGTGTGTGTGTGTGTGTGTGTGTGTGTTGTGTGTGTTGTGGTGTGTGTGGTGTGTGTGTGTGTGGGGAGAGAGAAGAGAGAGATAGAGAGAGAGAGAGAGAGAGAGAGAGAGAGAGAAATGAATGGATAGAAGAATAGATCCATAGACAGACAAATAGATAGGATTGGATGGATAATAGATAGATAGATATTTAAGATAGATAGATATAGATAGATAGATAGATAGCTAGATAGATAGATAAGATAGTAGATACATAGTATGGAGATAGACAGACAAGTTATATAGATCGATAGATTGACTGACAGATTGATGGGATGGGTGGATAATAATAATCGATTCGATTATAATGATTCGTTTAATTCACTGATGCCTTTGATGCCTTTATTATTTATTATCGTTCTCAGAAGTCTCCGACTTCGTCTTCTTTTCGTCGGGCTTTTCTACAACATATTGCTCTGTATTTCAAAAGATTTGTTCAAGGAGCAAAAAGAATCAGTCAGTTAAATCAACACAACAAAAAATCCTTTCCACCCGAATTTGTGGGCAGGTTCCCGGATAGCTTGTTCAAAAGCGGATAACCTGTCCTCCCCTCTGCTGCAAGAACATGAGTCGTGACCTTCGCCGTCGCAAGTACCGGGTAACATGGTGGTCGGTTATGACCACAAGTGCCCCTGCAGTCTCTGGCAGGCCTGGAGAGAAGAGAGAGAGAGAGGAGAGAGAGAGAGAGAGAGAGAGAGAGAGAGAGAGAGAGACAGACAGACAGACAGAGACATAAGAGACAGACAGTTCATATTGGTATTAGGGGATACATGCTACAGAACTAATGATAAGAAGAGAGATAGAGAGAGACTCGATAGAGAGATAGCTACAGAACTAATAGAGAGAGAGCGAGAGAAAGAGAGAAGAGAGAGAGAGAGAGAGAGAGAAGAGAGAGAGAGAGAGAGAGAGAGATCAGAGGAAAAGGGTGGAACAGACAGATTGACAAGATATAAAACAAAGAGAGGGGGAGAAAAGAGAGAGAGCACAGAGAAACACACACACCACACACACCACACATTTGCACACACACCACACACACACACACCCAAAGACAACAGAGAGACATGGCACCAAGAGAGAGAGAGAGAGAGAGAGAGAGAAGAGAGAGATACAAGAGAGAGAGAGAGAGATAGAGAAGATGCGGATACGGATACGGAAAGGAATCATTTTTATGCTTTAGAGAGGGCCATTGCCCCCTCAGAGAGAGAGAGAGAGAGAGAGAGCGAGAGAGGAGAAGAGATAGGAGAGAGAGAGAGATATAGAGAGAGATGAATAGAAGGAAGAAGAAGAAGAAGAAGAGAAAGAAGAAAGAAGAAACTGGAAGAGAATTTGAAATGTCAAACTAAAGAAGAAAACTGTTTTTCATTTGAATGTCCAACTTTCGCAAAACTTTTTACAACTTGTTCATTTCCTGTGAAAGTTATGTTTCTCCAAGTTGCAAGCCCTGGCAATCATGTGGCGAGTTGGTTATGGCACTGGCATTGTCTACAGAACGAGACTCAACTGTATACTCTTCTTCCTCACTTTTTTTTCAGGTCATGTGGAAGTCGTAGCTAGGTTATCTTTCTGCCGAACTGCTGTGTGTTGGTCGTCAGTAATTCAAGTGTTGCTCGTTCTTTATTCGTTTCCCATCAGCCATCTGAACGGCACATGACATGGGCCCAGCCTGACATCGTTAAATGAGGATCTTCTCGCATCAACACCGTTCGACTATCAATGTTTGTCATCTGAACCATCCTTTGAACCATTTCTGCAACCTTTATGTTCCGCACGTACAACTCCACTATAATATTGTGTCTCCGGGCCTGAGCTCCTCAGCCAAGTGCCATGAATATCTCAGCTGGAGGGTGTCCACTCCAGACTCTTGTTGCTCGTTACTGATAAAGTACCAAATAGGGGATCTTGTCTTTGACTGAAAGTTCTTCATGAATTTTGATTTTCAATCCGCTACTTCCTTTTCTGTCACAATGATGGGACCACTTGTCTAATGTGTTTTACCCAGGTACCCACAGGACACTTTGCAAACGGTTTTCGAAGTTAACTGTGGTCCACGGTCTGAAATCTATCTGCAAATTTACTTTTACTGTGTCTGATAATAGTATTAAAAGTGCTGATGATTGAGACGAGAAAACATTAGATCACAAGCAGCTAAGTTAGTTTTTCCACAGGTCAAACAAGTGCTTTTCATCTCTATGCCAGGTGGAACTTGACATACTGTTTTTTTTATTTTAATTGTTCTGGTCGATTGCTTTTTCCTCTCTTTTTCACACACGACTGGCTATTTGCGTGCAATTCTCTGTATTGGTGGCCATCAGAAGAGTCTCTCCTGGAATGTTCTCCATCGGTTCTACTTTGAAAAGTGATGGTGCTCCAAATTAAAGCATCCCTTCCTGTGTTTGGGGAAAAAGAAACCCTCTTCATGGGGATGCATAAACAAAGCTTGGCATCCACTTTTGGTTCTAATCAGGTTATTTCTTTTCTATGGTAGGCCGTGGTTCTCTTGTAGACTGAACGTTGCTGCTGCATAACGATTTTTTAAGCCGGTAAAAAGGCCTGCTGACCATCAATTACAAACTGAAGAAATACTCTAGCTGAAAATCTGTTTTCCCTTCAGGTGACCCATTGGTGTTTACACACAAGGCATTTTCTTGTGGTGTAGCTTATGTCATAATTAAAACGGTTGTTCTCATCCTGAAACATTGTATGTCGGGAAATTTGTTCCAAGTTCTTTTCAACAACGCCGCAATTAACTGAACGTGAAGATGGAGAATGTGAAAATATATATGAACGTTTCGTACGTTTTCCGTGTTAAGATTAACGTTAACGTGAAAAAGGTGAGTTATATTCATGTGTATATTACTTGGCCATAGCAATAGAACACTAACTAAATCAACATCAGCTGACAGATCGATTGGCTTGTTTAGATTGTAGTGTGTTAGCACCCATAGACGTTTTCGTCTTTAGTTCCTGTTTATCTTCATTGCAGGCCTTTTCTTCGCTATCTCGAGAAGTGATCTTGCAATTTCAGGAGAATCGAGTGCCTATCTTATTTGCAAAAGTTCATGGTGAGGACGCTTTCGATTCCGATGTCCAATGACTTGCAGGGTGAGATAATTTACAAATTGCCTTTTACTGTTGCTGATTCTTCTTGATTCCTTCATTTGAACGGGCATGAACTCAAACTCCAATGCTGTTTTTCTTATCGTTGTCGGTCGATAGCATTTGGGCCTGTCCATAGAGAACACCAGATGAAGTGCTTCTCCGTGCTCTTCTTGACAACGGTCTTTTTCCAGAATACATACGTCACGTGTGACTTTCAAAATGCCAATAAACAGCTGAAACATACAACGATGAAAAAACTCCTGGGCCTGAAGAGATTACAAAGGGCAGACGAGTGCAGCAACCCTTGTCCTACATGTGTCATGCGTATTGGCGGCGTTTCTTAGGACGCTTCATATAGTGGTACTCGATTAATTTTGTGGCAGTTCAGTTTTGTGAACACAGTGATACACTAGCAGCACCGGCCCCTTTTGTGGAAACTCGATTGAAATAAACAACAACGAAAAACCGCTTCCTGTTATCACGGTTACATCTGAGTGTGGCATGCTTAGATTTTTCCCTGGTCAAATCGTTTCTTTAGCTAATTAGCGCAGCCGTTAACACCACCAAGGAACCTAGCCTGTCCCAGACTCACGGTACGAATGTCCTTCTGTGAGGGATACAAATGCAGTATGCCGGGACACGCGTCAGAACCCTTGGTCCCCACCCTCTCTGTGCTGTGCCGTCTAAGACCATCAACGGTCTTGGCATTGTGCCGTCTAAGACCATCAACGATCTTGGCATTGTGCCGTTTAGAACCATCAACGGGCTTGGTATTGTGCCGTTTAGAACCATCAACGGTCTTGGTATTGTGCCGTTTAGAACCATCAACGGTTTTGGCATTGTGCTGTTTAGAACCATCAACGGTCGTGGCATTGTGCCGTTTAGAGCCATCAACGGTCTTGGCATTGTAGATTTCTCTCGCTTATGGCAGCGGTCTCACTGTTTGCACTTCTTAGTTGATCACCGTCATCACCTGCAGCGTTCTTGTGTTTCATGACGACTGTCCCTGACGCTGTCATTTCGTTTGGTTGCCAGAGATTGTGATGCTTCATGCGCGCTGCAAAAACCCAGTGCTGGAGGAAAATGTGATTTTATATTTTTTCTGGCAAATTCTGCCAAGTAGCATCATTTCTCACTCCTAGCACAATTCTATCTCAAGGTATGCTGTCCTTATTGCAAAATTGCAGATTCTGTTCCCAAACGGCTTAAAACGACTACAGCATCAGCACGTGTTGTTAAACCCTCCTGATTACTGCGTCTTAAGGAATATGAAAGTGAGATTGGTTTCACAATACAGGTTTTTTTGTGTTTGTTTTTGTTTTTTCTTGGGGATAGCAACTTTTATGTTCTTTGTATCATCGCCATAGTCACGTGAGATTCCTAATGACGATCAACGGAATCGTGACCTACGACGGAGGCAAAACTGATTTTCTATGGCTTCTGTCCCATGTTTTCAGTCTGATGACATGCTCAGATGCGTGCAACTGCCTTCCCACTTATCTCCGAGCAGTTTCCAGATTTCTGAACGAATTTATCAAGGGAAAATCAGTATGTGTGACTTGAGCAATACTATATTCACCGTATTATCTCTCTTCAGTGATTGTCTTCACAAACAGGACATGTTGCAGCTGTCGCAGGCGGCATAACTACATTTCCTTATGTTTGGATATAGCGCCAGCCAGTTTCAGTTATGCTGTTTGGGCTCTAAAAAGCTAAAATCCCATATTTTCATGAATCACCAAACCTTTAGCATTAGCATTCCATTGCTTTATGTCATATGACGGTGGTAGTGGTTTCTTGTAAAAAAAAAAAAAAAAAAAGCAAAGCGCCCATACAGAAACAAAACATGGAGTTAGTTGCATGAAGTACGGGTCTCTGAACATCCTCTTTGATCTAACTACTCACTTTGTATTGTAACCTTTTGCCTTAGACAGCTACCAGACAAGACTGCATCGCAGCTGAGTCAATTTCATAGTGTTCAGTAGTGCCTGTTTCTGAATTGGTAAGCGTGCTCCCTGATCTGCCAGCTCTCAAATGCTCCCTGCGCTCGGCTTGGCTATGAACAGTGTGGAATTGACCTAACCTGCCTTATGGACAACAGTTGCTAAGTCAAGGATGCAGACTGAGAGAACATCCTTCTCAGGAATTTAACCACAGCCATGACTTTCAGCAATGTACCGATACCAGAACTTTGAAACACCAGCACTGTTAACATGTTTGTGAACTTTTAAAACATGGAAATTATAATAAATCCACCGACAAAGGGGACAAGAAAATTATAAGACAAAACACGGCGCGTTTCGAACTCTGTGGACTTCTTCGGGCCAGATAAACAGCATCCAGGCCAATGAAAACGAAGACCGAATTCGAGAAGATAAATGATTGTTCGTTCTTCATTTTTATTGTCCTAAATGTTTGTCATGCTTGAAGAAGACATTCACTTCACTTTGCAACTATTCTTTTGTGAATGCGCAGGAAAATCTCAGCTCAGGCTTGAATTAGAGCTAGGTGTGGTTGTTAACATGCTGTGAGACAGCTTCTGCTATCCGCTTTGTCCGTAGATCAGTGAGTTCGAGGATGATGGCAGTAATGTTATGCAATTCTGCTAATGGTCTGATACGAAAAGATTGGACGTCCTCATTTCTTTTTCAAAATACATTCTGACCTGTACAAACAGATACAGGCATCTACAATAATTGGAAATAGAACCTGCGCAGCACTTCCAGCCATGTATCTTTGAAGTAAATAGAACCTGCGTAGCACTTCCACACATGTATCTTTGAAGCCAATAGAACCTGCGCAGCACTTCCAGCCATGTATCTTTGAAGTAAATAGAACCTGCGTAGCACTTCCACACATGTATCTTTGAAGCAAATAGAGCCTGCGCAGCACTTCCAGACATGTATCTTTGAAGTAAATAGAACCTGCGCAGCACTTCCAGCCATGTATCTTTGAAGTAAATAGAACCTGCGCAGCACTTCCAGCCATGTATCTTTGAAGCAAATAGAACCTGCGCAGCACTTCCAGCCATGTATCTTTGAAATAAATAGAACCTGCGCAGCACTTCCAGCCATGTATCTGAAGCAAATAGAACCTGCGCAGCACTTCAAGATATGTATCTTTGAAGTAGGTGAGAACCGACTGCGTGCTTTCAGTTTCCCCATTTGAGCCCATTTCACAGTCACTACTAGGAACAGAAATACTATTTTCTTTTAAAAGGACAGACTTAAACTGGAGCACAAGGTAACACAGTAGTAAAAAAAAAAAAAAAAAAAAAAAAAAAAAAAAAAAAAAAAAAAAAAAAAAAAGTTGTATATGAAATGTCTAGACTTCTCCGTGGAATGGTCACAGAGAATCTGCAGAAGAACGTATAAATAAAGTTGTCGTCGAAACTCGTCAAAGCAAAGTGGAAAATAAATGTCGATAAATAAATTTCATTGGCACTGATCACTGATTGCAACGCCATTCCGAACATTGAACATGAGTTAAATATGATGACACTAATTTCTGAATACATCATTCAAATGTTCGTGAATCACATGTGATGTCATGAGTCAAGTATGATGACACTGATTACGGAAAACAACGTCAATCGGCTGAGTTTTCTTTTTTTCTTTTTTTTTTTTTATTTTTATTTTATTTATCTATTTTTTATTTTTATTCGACACAGAGCAGAAGCTCCAGTTGTATAGAAGACAATATGTAAAACGTTGCACTTCAAGTCGATCACCGTCCATGAAAAAGAAACGTCCTAACCTTCTGTCTGTTCTGACATTTCATCGGGATGCTTGAATGCAAGTGAACAGATTCGTGCACGGCAAATTGATAACACATGTCCTTTCTGATCCCTCTTCCTTAATCATATTTGTGTGTGTGTGTGGGAAGGGGGGGTACAAAAGAAGAGGTCGTCCCTAACGCACACACACACACACACACACACACACACACACACACACACACACACACACACACAGAGAGAGAGAGAGAGAGAGAGAGAGAGAGAGAGAGAGAGAGAGAGAGAGAGAGAGAGAAGAATCTAAGAAAAAACAATACCTTTCCAAAGCACCATAGAAGTTGGACTTTAAGTCTATTTTCTTGGCCTGAATATCTGTAAGATAGAAAAAGTAACATTTTAAGAATATTCAAGAACATTCCTACATATCTGTGAGACTTACCAAATGCCAACTGTACCTAGGAGTATGTGGATTTTATATCTACGCCATGTGTGAAGGCAAGGATTTCCAATAAGCTACATAAATAAATGCAGTCTCAAAAGCATAGTTACATTAGGCTTTTATTTAGTCGCAAGTTTGTTTTAAACTCAGACTACTCCGAGCCAACTTAAAAAAAAAGAAAAAAAAAAAACTCTGAGCGAGAGACTACTTACTCTAAAATTGTTCCCCTTTTCACTGTATTCAGTAATGACAGACACCACCACCAACAACAGCAACAACAACAACAACCTGTCCATATTAAAAGAAAAAGAAGAGAGAAAGAAAGAAAGAAAGAAAGAAAGAAAGAAAAATACTATACCAGAAGACTGAATTGTTAATCATTTACAAATATATGCTACAAATTCATTTTAAAATGAAGCAGTTCCATGCACTTCCGCCTGGTGTGTTAATCAAATATGAACTGGTGCTATGGAGTTCGCTATTTGTAGCACAATTTCAGTGCATTTTTCACAGTCCATGTTTCAGCAGCCTGCATTGAACTCACGATGTAGTTAAGCAAAATTAATTCAAACTTAGAACTTTAAGCACAACCCTACATCATGACTGATACAAGTTTGCTTGCACAGCAAATAATTGGATACATTGATCAATAAATGCATGATTGACAGTACGCACGATATGTCACCAATAGATAGCATCATCTACAAGGAAATAACAAATCAGTGGATCAAGAATGGGGCTGAATGTCACACTTCTTTTGCTGACTCAAGTTCTGTATGGCATACCTTGTTAGAAACCAACATGATGCCGCGAAGTGGATTACTACGAAAGAAGAAAAGACACCAAGAGATGATCATATTATCTCTTCCATGTTGATTTCAATCCTCAAGGAAAGTCAACAAACAGATGGCATCTGGACCCCCTCCCCATCTGGGTTCCAGGAAGGTGAGCTTCGAACAGCGTTGAGTGCGGACCGAATACCTTACAACCGAGTACCACCACGCACACAATCAGCTGTGAGCAATCTCATGTGATCGGAAGAAAGCGCAGCCAGATGTCCACGAAGACAGAATTTCTTCTTCCCCAATTGAAAAAAGCCATCACCTGTCACATCGAGTCTTTGACAATGAAAGCTCTAAGAATAGGGATTGAAGTCACCATCGGAGAAAGCCCACATCAAGGTTGTCGTCATGACTGACTTGCAGCGTGTGTAATGCATATGGTCAGAAGCCTATATGCCAAATGGCATAGCATATGTGTCAGGCCAGAGCTACACAGCCAGCACGAGTCTCCCTCATTGTGCAGAATCAGGTCACCATCACCAACTTACAGAAAATGTCGGAAATTTAGCTCTTTCACCGACCATGATTCATGTCGAATTAGAGAAGAGCCTGTGTGTAGTGGCAGAAACCATGACTGACGATGACCTGGACCATTGCGATCCCCTAATCCCTCATCAAATAAATACCGACACAGCCGAGGTCTTACAGAAAACAAGAAAGGACATCACCAGGAGATGGCCATGGTTATGTCTTCACCTGCAGAGAAAATGTTATTTCGTTTCATCTGATACCAGAAGTGAACAGATTCCTGCCACGTACCGTCATTACGGACAAAGAGGGGATCCCCACAAGCTGCCAGAATATTTATGGTATGATGGCAAGTCAGACTGGCTGACCTTCAATCCAAATATCATAGTAACAGGATGGCCCTCAACAGGTGCGTTATTGAGAGTCGGGACTACATGGCAGAACGCTTCGAAGGGCAAGCCTTAGATTTATGTGCAAAGACCAAGATGGATTGTCAGTGCGTATATCACAAATGATAAAGAAGTTGTGTTCGTAACTAACTGTAAGAGCAAAAAAAATGAATTCAAGCCAGCCAGCCAGAATCCTGAGGAATCCCGCGACCACTGGCTGGACAGGTTTCTCATGCAGAGTGTCATCAGCCTTCAGGAACCTGACAGGTGTGAATACACTGCTATCAGCAAATTCTGCCACGAACGTCTTGGCAAAGACTTCAGGTGTGCATACACTGCTACAGGTAATCAACAAATCCTGCCCTTAACGTTTAGGCAAAGACATCAGGTGTGCATACACTGCGGCAGGCTATAAACAAATTACGTCATGAAATCTAAGCAAAGGCATGTCAAATAAATCTTCCTTTAAAGAAAAAGGCCATGAACAATGTGTAAAATTATTCCAACATGTCACCCAGACGATCGTCGGCACAGCGGAAAAGTCAGTTGGAGCTACAGGTGAGTGAAACTCTCTTTCCCAGCAAGATCAGGCATATTTCTCATGCAATCTGTCCTGTAGCTGAAAGAGCAACTGTAAATTGAAGAAGAAGAAGAAGAAGAAGAAGAAGAAGAAGAAGAAGACGACAAAGAAAAACCAAGCCTTTGAAGAATGGATAAATTTCCAAAATGAGTTGCAAAAAGACTAAGCATAGAAAACGGATATCGCAGAGGTTTGAAAAAAAATTAACGATGGACAAGCGAAAACATTGTAAAGTGTTCTGCAGTACACTGTCGGTGCGCTTTTAACTGCCATTGGATGTCTTTAAACATTAAAGAAAACTAAATTACCTTGCATATTTTATGTAACTGAAAGAGATTTATATAATACAATTACAAATTTTCGCCAAGATAGTCAAATATGTAATTCTTATTACAAGGGGTTGATTGCCTTTGTTCGGAGTTAACCTACTCTTCACGTGACACCCTGAAAAGTCCAGCAAGTTTTGCTTCATACAGCAATGGCGCCTCTGTGCATGACATATGCATACTCCAGGTTATTTATTATGAATAAATTGATTGATCAGTAGATTTCAGCTTTAGCACCAAACTCAAAGCATATGAAATTGCTCTGTACATCATCACTACGAAATTGAAGCAGCAAAACACAAAGTGTCGTTCGCACGGTGGATTCACTGCGTTATTTATAGGGTAAGACCTTCTATCAGTGTACGAGTTACCTCAAATGTTACATACATAAAAAGCTATGCTTCAGAATAATGCTGCTCAAAAAGACATTAAGTCTGGTGTGAAGTGCCACTCTTGTATATCGTAATAGACAAGTCAATCTGTCTTGATGTGCCATGCTTAGAGAGAAAAGCTCAATCTTACTACGTTGTGGACATTGAGGAAAAAAAAACAGCCATTGATAACACAAAGGCTTTTAGATTGGAAAAGACTTGACCAAACATTAGCAGAACAAAGCATCTCCTTCAAAACAAACACAGCAATTATCTGGCACACAAACAAGACATCAGAAAAGGGAAGGAACGAATGTTGTTCTGAACACTAGAGTGAGCGCAGGTGGCCGAAGTGCTGACAGTGTAGGATTTGTGAAATGGGAATTCACCCTGCAGTGGGATGAGTGGCAATGAGACGGTTGACGTTCAGTCGAAGACAGGCAGCAATATGGAGCAATTCAGCCACCCAGTGACCTACAGAGATGCCAAAACTATCACTTACATCTAATATATACAATATCAAAACCAGCAGAAGGCTGGGTGCAGACATTGGTGCTGAACCAATCCATCAGCTCCAAAGATACCATCAAAGAATCCACTTCAGACTAAGAACTTGCCACAACTGATTGCTTAGTGACCTCAGCTGAATAAAGATTGTCCAGACAGACGAACATCTGTGTGGCACTGGATCTCAGACCCCAGACCCCATCCTCTAACACTGTCCAGCTATTGATGTTCTTTGGCGTCCAACCTGACCAGAAGGTGCTGGACGGTAGATGCAGCTCTGGGGCAGTCGATAAGACCTCGAGAAGACTGGGATTTAACGTGGCGAAATGATTGAAGATCTGATGCACCCAAAATACTCGACCGCAGAAGAAGAAGGAGCAGTCAAATCGGAATGGCTTTACACATGCTCCAAAGGTAGATCGTAACAGTAACAGAAAAAGAAGCGACTGTAATTTGGGAAGGCTGCAGCTATTACATGTATATGTCCATAGTAACCTGGCACGCTGGTGAATGATCTCTAATCTTCAATCTTCTCAAGAAAGGAAAACTGCAACACTGCCAGGAAACCCTCATGATCAGTTTGATCAGCCATACCTACCTGGGTAGGCAGCCCGTTGTGTACACGAGTGTGGATTGTAAAACACTTAGAGCTTGGTCTATAGCCGAAAATAGGCGCTATATAAAGTATTCATAATAATAATAATAATATAATAATAATAATTATTATTATTATTATTATTATTATTATAACAATAATACCAGCACTATAATCGTCTAAACAATTCTGAATACTTTACAGCCCTAGGCGGATACCAATATTGCTGGAAAGAAACAGAAAACGATGGATTCCCAAAAAAAGGAAATGTACCATAGCACAAATATTTTTCCATTGGTGTCTTTTGCAAAAGCACCACAACACCTAAGCTAATTCTATTACGTCTTCAGACTTCAAGAACGCATTTAACAGAGTTTAGCAGGATGCGCCGTGAACCACATGGATGAAATTTTATGTTGATGAAAATCCGATGATTACTATCCAGAACTCTACCCCAAAAACCACCAGCTACTAATGGATACTGGCTCCGTATTTGCGTTGCAATTTGTTAGGGTACCTTGCATCTTCATTTCACATCACGCAGTGGGATGACTGGAATCAGAAGGCTGATGCTGTGTTACAGGCAGGCAGCAGTATGGAGTCATTGTGATTAATACACTTGAATACCACGTCAAAACTTAGCATTGGAGGAAGAATTACCACAAACCTCTTTCAGATAACGTCGACCGCCTGGCACACAGTGAACAAGAACTTGCCAAGCCTGTCTACAGACTGCATGAAACGTCGAGAATATATGAACGTGGAAATTCAGAAGACCAAACTGAGCACTGGTCACCATCACTGATATACGTGCCCACGGAACGAAGGTAGGAACAGTGCAACAGCTCATTCACCTGGGATCCAGCATTAGCAACGGGGAACCCAGGAAGAAATCCCATCAAGGGCAGTGAAAGCAATGGCAAACTCATGTCCTAATTAACCTGTTTGGAAGAACAATCACATGTCAATGAAGTTAATTTTAGAAAGAGATGGGGTTAGTTACCGCCAAGGACAGAGACAAACGCTATGACAGGACAAGACACAATGCATTTCGACCTCGCGGGTCTTCTACAGGCGAAAACAAGTAACGCTTAGGACAGTAACAACAAAGAACGAGAAGCAACTTATCCGCTCATGGTCTTCACGTGTTCACAATGACTGCCAGACGGAAACGGGGCCACCCACGAGGGGATCACGGGAGGGGAAATGGTGGGAAGGGGGAAGGGGGGATGGAGGTGGTGTGAAACAAGGGTGTTTGGCGCTTGTTATGTAGAATAGTATGATATATTAATGACAGTAGTGAATAAAGACGGATTGATGGAGCACAAGATCAGCATCCCTATGCGTACAGCTATACTTCATTTTTCTTGTCAAAACGTGAGTGCATTCTCACAGCTCATGTGGAAAGAAGAATCCAATCCATCGCAACGAGGTGTCACCGCATGATACTAACCAACAGATGTACCGATCCTATCTGCAATGCTAACTGTGCAAGACCACTGTACAGCACATCAGAATATTAAAACAGATCTGATGACAACAGTTGAAACAAATCCACTACGGCAAGATCATATGAGAAGATCCAAAGGCTTGCTGAATCAATCGTGCAGAGAACTCTTGGGTGAGGGAGGCAGACGAGGAAGAGAGAAGAAACAACTGACTGACAACATCGCAGAATAAGCAGGGAAGCCATTTGCAGAGACTTAAAGGTTGGCACACAGCAGACACAGCTGAATGCACATGGTAAACAGTCTCCAGCGCGGCACTCTGATAACTCTGTGCAGTCAGGGGAGAAAGATATGTGGCAGAGCAATGAGAATGGTCAGGGTCAGTAGTGCTTAACAACTATACCTACTTGATAGCTGTTCCTATCAAAGATATGTGGCAGAGCAATGAGAATGGTCAGGTCAGTCAGTAGTGCTTAACAACGACACCTACATGATAGCTGTTCCTATCAAAGATATGTGGCAGAGCAATGAGAATGGTCATGGTCAGTAGTACTCAAACAATGACACCTACACGATAGCTGTTACCATCAAAGCAACACAGAAGACACTGAATCTGCTGTATGAAAGCAAAAAGGTTCTGGAACAAGACAAGAGAAAGACCCGTGTGATTTTCGGTGAAAATGGGAAGGAAGTTGGGATGGGATGTCTGCTTTTATCTACCTGTGTCCTGACACTTATCAGTGTTGAATGCGGTTGCGTAGCAGCAGCACCAGAAGCAACAGCAGCAGTGGTAATGCAGAAGTAATGGATGTGGTAGTAGTAGTAGTAGTAGTAGTAGTAGTAGTAGCAGCAGCAGCAGCAGCAGTAGTAGTAGTAGTAGTAGTAGTAGATGTAGTAACAGCAGCAGCAGCAGTAGCAACAGCAGCAGTAGCAGCAGCAGCAGCAGCTGTAGTAGTAGTAGTAGCAGCAGTAAGAGTAGCAGCAGTAGTAGTAGTAGTAGTAGTAGTAGTAGTAGTAGTAGCAGCAGCAGCAGCAGTAAGAGTAGCAGTAGCTGCAGAAGCAGCAGCAGTAGCATTAGTAATAATTTCCCTAGTAGTACGAGAAGGAGGGGGTGGATGCATATTGGAAGTGCTTAGTATTGCTGATAAGTAAGCGTGAACACATGAACACATGAGCAAAAAAAAAAAAAAAAAAAAAACGTGTGCGTAAGCACGCACATGTAAACGTGAGCGAACGTGCGCGCATACTCCCCCCCCCCTCCCCCACCTACACACCCATCCCATCCCCCCCCCACACACACTCTCTCTCTCTCTCTCTCTCTCTCTCTCTCTCTCTCTCTCTCTCTCTCTCTCTCTCTCTCTCTCCGTCCGTCTACACTTTATCCACACTGAAAAAGTGGAATGGTAATGGAGTTTAATGAAGCAAACTGTAAGAGAAAAAGACAGGTGTTAATCTAACACCTTACCTCCTTCCTGCTGGAGTGATGCCAGGGGGAAAAGAAGGAAAACGACAAACAACATAACTCTCATTTTCCACATCATGATTCCTTCAGTTCTGAAACAGGCAAATTTAGGTCAGGTTAGCTCCCATTTCTGGTTCATACTGGGATATACCATGAGTAAAAAGGCGTACAGTTGTGCCCTGAAATGTAGGTTTTGTTTCCTACCACATCGAAAAATCCACAGACTTCCTCCATCATGGTCATAAATGGGTGGAGTTTTGAAAATCAAAGTTACATAAATGTGTGGCCCTTCATGCTCTCATAGTAATTTCAGTTTGGATCTACTTTCCAGATCTTTATTGTTGAAAATATATGTCGAAACTGTCAGAATCAGTAAGTTCATTGGAACAGGCTGGTTCCATGACTGAGCAATTATTGTTCCCACTTGGGGGTTGAAATGGTGGAGACTGAGTGTAGCTGTGTGCACTTCCAAAATGACTGACTGGTAGGCTGCTCTCAGACGACCTGATTTGATGGCTCCCCTCTGGACTTTTGATGCCAGCACGGTGACAGTGTTACCCGCGTGTCGTTGTGATCGTGTTTGGTGGGATAAGTCGTGTGGGATAGGGCGGGTGACTGGGGGTAGGTGGGGGGTGGGGGTGGGGGATGGGGACAACCAAACAACCACAGAAAATGAGCAGTGTCGTGCTAGTCACTGGCCGGATTTGAACTGACAACGTCAGACTGCAAACTCAGTGCTCTATCCTTGAGCCTGCCAGGAACCCATGGTGTGTTTCCTCCAGGAAGGCACTGGTGTTGTTGCTGCTGCGGTTGTTGTTGATGCTGCTGCTGTGGCTACTTTTTTATAGTTGACACATGGTTTTTGAAATAAGCATATCACTAAGAGTATGTGAGTGGTTGTAACAAGGAGAGAAAAATCACAACAAAACTGTTTCTTTAGTCAGCCAAACATGGTGGTGTGTTTCTTCAGATTCCGGGTAAATTGACATGATATATCGTTTTGAGCTTAATTGAAAAAAAGTAAACTTCATGCCGCTCCACAAAGCAGAATGATTCCTGGATGATGTAATATATGCAGATGATATATCCTGATAGTTTCGTTACGTGAGCAATATTCCTGGAGCGAGGATGCGAATTGCTCGCTTTCTGCACAGGCGAGATCTGTGACCTCTGTATCTCACTTACGTAGTTTGCATGTTTTTCAGCATTATGCTCAAACTTTGACTCAGATTTCAAGTTTCTCTCCATGTACTAAGAAGCTTGAAAACTTAAACTGTTAATCGTGTATTGTTTTAAATCAAAAGATAGTATCGAATAGTGTTCGGCGGGGAAAAGAGCTACTGGTCAAGGATCCGTCATCGGCGCTCAACACATACATGGACTTTGTGTTTTTATCCTACCATGAAAAACACATAATGGACATCCAAGTAAAGCAGATCAGAGTGAAAGGTACTCTTCAAGTGTTGAACACAAGCCTTTTATTCCAATCAAACAGTGGATAGACAATTTCCTTATATCTTTAGCAGAATCTGAAATTAAAGGTCCCTAATCACAGGTCGACTCTTTTCTAGAGGGCTCGACGACCTGTTCTCATTACATTCCTTCCTACTCCTCTTTTAACACATTTCCTGCGAAAGGTTTCACAAAGAGCAAAAACAGGTAGAGAAAACTATAGAATATTCTTATGCCCACTGTCTTATACCAGATTGCATGTGTCTCAATGCTTGGGTGAAAATCTGCGGCAAATTAGGACTTCAGAGGGGGCAGGCAATGTGTAATATTGCAGACAAATAAACAGGACACACACAACTTTTGCCCAAAGCCACAAAGGCAACCAACAACGAGGCCAAACATAATAGTAAACTAACGGATCCAGTCCTAAGTCGGTTCTCCTTTCACGTCATTCTCCTCTCCACACTCGACCTTTCCCGCCATTACCTATAGAGCACCCCCACTGAAAACCGCGCCTTTCCAGGAAGCACACCAGTCCGGAGCAGGGAGGCACAGACGATGATGATATGAGGAGTCCAACAACCCCAGTAAACCTGTTGAGGATGTGACTAGCTCCCAGTCAGTAGCAGCGGCACAGTGGCTGTAGTTACTCTGTCATAATCATTTTGACGTGACGTGTGACAAACAAACTTGATAATGGACTATTGTTCTGTGACTACTTAAAGCTTACTAATATATATATATATATATATATATATATATATATATATATATATATATATATATATATATATGTGTGTGTGTGTGTGTGTGTGTGTGTGTGTCCATGTGCATACACATAGATAGATAGATAGATGGATAGATAGATAGATAGATAGATAGATAGATAGATAGATAGATAGATAGACAGACAGATAGATGTGGGTCAAATAGCTTCACTGCATTGTGGAAGTCTCGGGAGAGACAAAGGCTGAGGGAGTAAACCCTGAAAGAAAACCCGTAGTGGAACCTCTAAGGCAGTAGTTTAACACACACCATAATACCTCCCAGCAACTCCTGCTGCTGCGCTCGCACCATACTGTAATGGCTAGACCATTCCGTTGGACACTGTCAGAAAGGCTGAGGGGGAGGAGAGGGGGGGATTCTGGAGATTGGGCACCCCAAGTCCTTCATACACTTCACCCAGGCCTGCGCCAGGAGATGTCACTCCAGTGCCGCTGTCCAAGCGACAAAAACAACACGAGAGACAGCAGTTACAGCTTAGGAGCTCAATGCGTATTGACGTAAGCTCAAGCGCTACGGGTTGTCTTCGACAGTGGGAGGGACCACTGGTCAGCTACCACCCGCCTCAAGCTGGGCAGCCCTCAGCCAATAACGCCAGTCTGCCTGCTTCAATGGGTGCTTGGAGCTAAGGACTAAGACCGAAAGCAGACTGTAAACCCTGCACAGAGCAAAGAAGATAGAAGAAGGAAACAAAAATCACCAGCCATGACGGCTGGCAACTTTGAACTTCACAGCGATGGGTCCTAACATTTGTTTGAGCTCCAGCAAGTTGATGACGCCAGTATAACGACCATTAACGACTGTGAGCTGAAGTGGTCCAACATTGACATCACTACGCTGCAAGAGACAAGACTCCTTCAATGGCAGCCTCTGCGAGAAGGACTACACGTTCTTTTGCTAAGGACTGGAGCCAGAGGAGCACCGACTGTGTGGTGTCCAATTCACAGTGCGAAACTTTCCTGTCCGTAGTTGAACCACCTTTCAAAGGGACAAGTTGAATTCTCTCTCTGTGTGGCTCACAACCTCTCCTGGACCAACAACAATCCTTAGTGTCTATGCCCCCACATTCTGCTCTACAGATGAGACTAAGGATGAGTTTTATGAAGTGCTGGAAGGCAAGAGCAGAGAGGCACGTGCTAAAGAATACCTGTTCTTGCTCTGGGATTTCAACGCCCAGCATTGGCAGCTGGCAAGCTCAACAAGAACGCACAGCAGCTGCTTGAGTTCCGTTTCTTCCACGACTTCTGTCCAAACCACAACACAGAATGTCCTGGAGGTATCCTAGATCCCATCACTGGCATCAGCTGGACTTCGTGATCACCCCCCAAACTCATGCTCAACCACATGGTTATCACCCGCAGCTACCACAGTGCTGACTGCGACACTGAGCACTCGCTGGTTTGCAGCAAAGTGCGTCTTCAGCCCAAGCAAATCCACCACTCCAAGCAACAATGACGTCCTCAAATCAACACAGCCATGACGTCAATGCCCAAACTGCACGGACATTTCGCCAAAGCCATTGCCAAGGCCCTAGAGGATTGCCTGACAGACAGCACTTCAACATGGTGGAACCACATCCACGACACCATCCACCAATCTGTCTCAAACGCACCTTTGGGAAGAGAGCGAGGACGAATGGAGACTGGTTTGGAGCAAGAGAAAGAGTCTGCCATTGCTGTTAAGCAAGCCACTCTCATTGATCACAAGAGGGAGCCCTCTGCAAAGACACTGGATGGACCCCAAAAAGCTTGCAACAACGCCTAGCAGACTGCCTGTAAATGTGCCCAATGAGCACTGGGTGGACCTGTGCCACAGCATCCAGATCCAACCGCGGCAGCATCCACCCCATGTACCAGGCATGTCGAAAGTGTTCGGCCCAAGCGCCATCAAGATCGTTCCAGGATATGTCATCACCGTGGCTAAAGCAAATAGATGGAGAGGTGGGCAGAGAACTACCAGGAACTGTACTCCAGGAAGAAACTCAGTCATTCATACAGCCATTGAGAACGCTACCTCCTGGATGCCATGGATGAGCTCGATGCCCACCCATCATTGAGGAACTCAGCAAGGCCATCGACTCGCTGGTTTGTGGTACAGCTCCAGGTAACAACGGCATCCCGCCAACAGTCATCGGAGCCAGCAAGAAGAGCTTCATGAGTTTCTGCTGAAGTGTTGGGAGGAACGGACCGTGCCCCAGGACACATGCGATGCAAACATCGTCATGCTATACAAGGACAAAGGAAACTGCAGTGGTTGCAACAACTATCGCGGAATATCCCTTCTCAGCGTTGTTGGCAAAGCTTTTGCCTACGTCGTTTTCAACAGGCTGCAGCTACTCGTCGAACGAATGTACCCAAAGGCACAGTGTGCCTCCACAGCTGCGAGGTCGACGATTGACATGTTGACTCTAGGGGGGTTGGGCCACACCCGGTTCATGACTCCGGATGTCCCTCTGCTGCCCCCCTTTTTTTTTTTTTTTTTTCATCTTGGGATGAGCCATGACTGGGATTCGAACCCATGCCCTTCTGGACATGCTCATTCCACTTAATGACTCGCGCACTAACACTGAGCCACAGGGACACCTGGATATTTGTAGAAAGTTAAGCCTTATGAAGTTCACTTTTGTTCCTCCTTGACCAGATCCAACTTGAACACCTCTCTGCCGCTTCTGCCATTGCTTTCAGGGCTTGGTTTTTTTCCCTCCCTGCAACTGAGAGCTGTTTCATGAGGCTGTATGCAGACGTTCCCACAAACCCCCTAGCTCCAATTTCTGCAGTGAGGACTTTGACCTGATAGCCTTCTCTCCTCAGGCTGTTTGCCAGATCAGCATACTTTTCAGTCTTGTAGATCTGAGCTGCCTCCATTCTGTTCTCATATGGCACCGTGAGCTCGATCATGATCAGCTGCTTGGTTGACTGAGAGTGTAATACTATGTCTGGTCTCATGCCACTCTTGCTGATAATCTCTGGGTGACTATTCCATTCTGGGAGGTCTGCTGTGCACTCCCAGTCATCTGCCCCGTCCAGCAGACTCTGCCTGCATGTTCCGAGTGGCACTGTTGTTCTTGGCCATGATTCGCTGCCTCCTGCCGTGAAGAATGTTGCGGGGGTGCTTTTGGAGTCCTGATTTTCCCTTTTGTGGTGTTGGTACTAGCCCAGACTACTTGTACAATCTCTTTGAGCACTTGGTTGTGCCTCCATGTGTACCTTCCTTGAGCCAGGGCTACTTTACATGAGCTTAGGACATGCTCCACTGTTTGTTTTTCATGGCAAAGGGGGCATGGATCGTCTGTTTTTTTTTCCCCACTTCACCAGGTTTGCATTTGAAGGCAGAAGGTCATATGCAGATCTGAGAATGAAGCTGATCCTGAGAGGGGCCATGTGCCAAATGTCATTCCAAGTGAGACTTCTTTGGAGTGCATTCTCCCACGTTGTCCATTGCCCTTGCTGGCTCTGCTGGACTGCTTTTTGGAGTCTTTGTTGGTCTTCTTCTTTTTCTCATCTCCTGAATCATCATGTCTCTTTTGCTTTTCCTTTGGCCTTTGACCACCATTCAGTTTTGGTCACCCCCAGTCCTTGTCTGTTGGTCTGTGTGTGTCCTGTTATTTCTCTGATCTTGAGACTTTCTTTTGCAGAATCCATCGCCTCTTGAACTTTCCATTTTCTGCCTGTCTTCAGCTGGGGCTTGATTGCTTCAACCACCTTGTCTCCTGAGTCCTCCAGCATGCTTTGAAGTCTGATCTTCCTGCTGCTTATATTCCTCCAGGATGGATTTCAGTGGTAGTTTTTCAGCTTTGCTTGGCGACAGTATAGCGCTATGTCAGTCAGACAGGGTGGGACACCAAGCCATTTCCTTGTGAACTTGTTGATTTTGGATTCCATTGCCTCCACTATGCTGGTGCAGATGTCGTATATCATCAGAGGCCATAGGAGCTTTGGTATCAGCATGAACTGCAGACACCAGACCTTGTATTTGCCAGGGAGCCCACACTGGTCAATGGTCTCCAAGCCTTCTTCCGACATCTGTTTGGTTTTTCTTTTGCTCTTCGTGTGTCTTTCAGCGTATCATCATACCATCTTCCAAGGCTCTTGACTGGCTCTTCTGTTACTGTTGGAATGGTCTGTGGCAACACTGAAGACCACAGATTTCGGCCACTTTTCCTTTCTCAGTGAGAGACTCCGTGATTTCTTTGCTTTGAACTTCATTCTGGATGAGGCAACTATGTCGTCCAGCCTCTCCAGCACGTGACGTGTCTCGTCTTCTCTGGATGAAATCACTGTAGTGTCATCCATGAAGGCCTTGAGAGGGGGCATCTTGTATCCATCGCCAAGGTCTGTTTGTCTTGCGTTGCTTGTGCTGCTTTCAAGATGACTTCCATTGCCAACACGAACAGTATTGGGGAAAATGGCACAGCCCATTGCAATGCCCACTTCCAAGTTGATCCAATCTGTTGTGTACTCTTGGTAGAGAACCGCATTGAGAAGCCATTGAAGTACTTCTTGAGCATGTCGCAGATGTTCTTTGGCACATGGTACATCTTAAGAGCCAACTGTATCATCTCATGGGGTACAGATCCATATGCGTTTGCCAGGTCGAGCCACACTACGTCCAGGTCTCTCTTTTCTGTTTTGCTCTCTTGGATTGCGTCCCAGATCATTGTGGCGTGTTCTACACAGCCAGCCACGCCTGGAATGCCACCTTTCTGGACTGACACATCCAAGTACTTGTTTTCCATGAGGTACTTGGTCAGCCTTGCTGCCATGACAGAGAAGAAGATTTTCCCTTCGACGTTCAGTAGTGATATGGCCTGAAACTGGCTGATGTCACTTGAGTTTTGCTCTTTGGGGATGTACACACCATCTGCCGTCATCCACTGGCCGCTGATCTTCTGATTTCTCCAAGCTGATCGCAGCAGCCTGTGGAGCCACTCCAGCACCTTGGGACATTTCTTGTACAGCTGGTAAGGTATTCCGTTTGGCCCTGGTGATGATTTGGCTCTGGCTTTGTCGACCACCTTCTTGATTTCCGCCAACGTTGGAGGCTTGTCATTGAACTGTTCCTCAGGGTTGGTTGGCCACACCAGACCTTGAATGTCGAGTGGTGCTTTGCTCTGTGAGTCAGAGTATGTTTTCTCTCAGATGCTGCTCAAGAACTCCTTTGTCCACACTTAGTCCCAGATTTTGGCTGCTCGAACAGAGTTCTGGCAAAACTGGAAGGGGTCTCTGAAGAAAACGCTCTTGTGTCTTCTTCTTTTTGCTTTTCCTCTTCCTCGCAGATTCCGCTTTGCTGAGGGCGCTGTGTTTTTTGCTTTCAGGTCTTCCAGAGTTTTTCCAAGCCTTGTTTTTCAGCTGGCAGAGCAGTCTTCATTTGCTCTCTTGAGGTTTTTCTTTTGGACCCTGATCTTGTCCATCTCTTCTGGCGTCTGGATTTCTTGGAGGTGTTTTCTCTTTGGGTAGTTTTGCTCCATAGGCGTCTCTACATGTGGCATACACAATGTCCCCATATGTGGCTAGTTTGTGTTCCAGGGTGCTTTTCCCTATCAGTGCATCGAGTCTTTGGACGATTTTTGCATCCAGTTTCTCCCAATCTTCAGTCTCGTTTGCTCGTGGCAGGTTGAGTTTCAGGCGCCTGGCATCGAGGGCCTGTGCAAATTCCTCATCCGAACAACAGCGTGGATGTCCTTGGCACTGTGGTTTAAATCCTGGCCTTGGTCTTCGACGTCTTATCTGCTGATGCAGTGCGCTGCTGCTCATTCAGATGAGTTTTCACACATCCATCTTTGTTCTGTGGATCTTCATGCCACGGGTGGTAGCGAAACGCTTTCCACAGACACATGGATATTCCATTTGGTCCATGTTCGTAGTCCGTTTGGGATTTGCAGTCGTGATTGGTTGAGCACTGATGGATTCATCATTCTCTCCCCCTTTCGGTGAATCCTGGGAGTATCTTTTCCTTTTGTTTCTAGTAGCCACATGTTGAAGGCAAAGTGGGGAATATATATATATATATATATATATATATATATAAAACGATTAAAAAAGGAGATTTAATCGTGTTTTTAAACTTATGTCGCTCCCTTCCCAGTTGAGCGTTTTTAGAGTTCTTGCTGGCTCTCTACTTTTATTTGCGATATATATATATATATATATATATATATATATATATATATATATATATATATATATGTGTGTGTGTGTGTGTGTGTGTGTGTGTGTGTGTGTGTTTAAAATGAGGTATTAAAAGGAAGTTTTAAAACTACAATATTGTTTCGAGCGCTTGCTTTCTTCAGGATCCTGAAGAGAGCAAGCGCTCAAAACAATATGTAGTTTTAAAACTTCTTTTTAATACCTTATTTTAAACAGATGTTGCTCCCCAAGGGGTTGAGCAGCTTTGAATTTTTATTAGGCTTTTTAACAGTATTTTTGATATATATATATATATATATATATATATATATATATATATACTTACACTTACAGACACATGCACTCTCTTATGCAGTCACTTATGTTTCATTTCGCTTTCTTCTCAGATACCTGTCTCATTTCTTGGCTTTCATCATGTTTTCTATGGAGACTAAGATTGTGTTTTATGCTCGTATGAAAAACTACATATCCAGTGCAGAGTTCTTCCACCGTTTTCCTTCATTTGGTAAAAGCAATAAGTGCAGCAGCTTAAACATATCATCCAATACTTACTGGTACAGTCATACATCCGGGCACCGTGTATCATACGTCAAAATATCAAAATCAATGGTGATTGTCAATCGATTATAATAAACGCATACTGCGTATGGTGAGTGAATGTCTTATTAACCGGGCGAGAAAGAAGTAAGGACAAAAAGTGTGGGAAAAGTAGAATGGTGGAGGCCTTCCTTACAGAACAAAACAACAAAAAGAAAAACCGTGGGGAAACTAGAGGTTGGAGGATCCCCCCCCCCCCTCCCCAACACACACACACACACACACACACACACACACACACACACACGCACACACACACACACACACACACGTTCTTTGCCTGAAAATGTGCCATAACGACCAGAATGCGTTTCTGGTTGAATGATTATAATGAGCAGTAATGTGCAAATGATATATGACAAAGTTCTTTGTAGGATCCCACGGTGGACATTTTCATTTTTTTCATACTTGTTTACACTTTATTTTCATTTTCTTTTCGTTGGTGGTGTTGTTGTTGTTGCATTTTTATGAGTTCCAGGTTTGAATGCCACAACAAATACTTTGTTTAGGCTATGATAGTGCAGAGCTTTCAAAGTCCACAGGTATCCAATACTGTTTTCTTTTCCTAGATTTGTATGTGAACTGTTTACACATGTGGACAACGTTCTCAACAGTGTAGATGTGTCCGCCCAAGAGCACATAAATATGAACACGTGTCCTACGAACGCTGGGAAAGCAAAAGCATTGGATTTGGTTCCTTTTTGTGACTTTCCTTGTCCTTTCTGTCTGAAGAAGACCGATAGATCGAAGCGCGTTGCGTCTGATCTTTCTTGCTTGTTCCACGTGTTGATGGCCTAGTAACCCATACTTGAGCTTTCTCGGTTTTAATTACACGAAAACAACAATGGAAGTAATGTTCCAACATCTATTCGAATTAAAAAGAGTGAAGTGAATAAAAGACTACAACCCCACTCACGTTCATCATTGACATAGAAACCCCTTTTCGTTAAACACACACACACACACACACACACACACACACACACACACGTACGCACGCACGCGCGCGCGCGCGCGCACACACACACACACACACACACACACACACGCACACACACACACACACCATAAAAGCAAAGCAAAACAAACAAACAACGCAAAGCAAAGAGAAGAAAAAAGCGAAAACAAAACAAAAGAAAACAAAAAAAAAAAAAATCGAAAAGAACACTGCGGAAAAAGTTTCCCAACCAGGTGCTGAAACAATCACGAGCACATCGGCATGCGTTACCGTTTGGCTATGACATAGTCATGAACTTTGCTAACTCACTGGTACTGAAATATTCCTCATTTACATACGAGGCATGGCTGGCAGTGGTCACGGGGGAATTATGACTGCGGTACTGTAGTGTGCGGTGCGGCAAAGCAAACGCCCCAACGCTCACACCACCAAAAACCACATGAGGCAAGAGTGACAATACACTACTTTACTACACCAATATACATACACTCATTCACACGACCTGGTGGGGAAGGGCACCGAGTCGGGAGAGGGAATATAGACAGAGCATAGAAGGTAATGGGGGACGGGGAAGAAGATAGCTTTATCCAGAACTAACTATTCTATTCGACAAAAAAAATAAGATATCCCTCTGAGTGCCCAGGAAAACCACTAAGTCCCAACCTAGCCCACTATTCAAAATACCCACTCCCCACAGAAGAGAAATAGGAGGAGAAATATTATAACATTGAATAACAGGTTCCCCACAACTCAAAATTCGTGTACCAGTGTTGGAAACACAAAGTAAAAAAGAAAAAAAAAAAAATGCCAACTTCTTTACATTAAAAAAACAAAGTCAGGGATTCCCAAATTTTTCCAGAACCTAGCCCACTTCCACCCACACACAACCAACAGTCCCTTCAAACGTCTACAACGCTTGACCTGGTAGAAGGCTGGCTCCAAGTGTGGTCCAGAGGGTTCAACTCGGGGTGTGATTCTTGGGCTGTAGAATCAAGGCAGGGTAGAAGGTGTTTGACGAATTATGCCCGACACTGGAAACAGCTATTGGCTGACCCCCACAGGTTGTTCCTGGGATGCTAATTGCAAAAAAAAAAAAAAAAACATACGGTATCTTACATTGCTGTTTAAAATGTAGACTGTCCTTCGTCAGAGAAAGTGTGGGGGGTGGTAGGTGTAGCAGTGGAAAAGTCAGTGGGAAGAGTTAACAGTCGGTTGGGCTAGACTGTCCACTAGTCAAAAACTTGATCAAAACAAAAACAACAACAAAATACACTGGTTCCTTAGCTACGTCTGGCATTAAAAGATGGAGCACGCCCTTCTCTTTCTACTATTCTTAACATCTCTCAACCATCGTCAGGAGATCTGCTACACTCGGGTGGCTTCGTAGGGGGAAATCAATATTTCAATCCAATTAACATTATACCTCAGGTCATGCTCATGCTGATCCAGAAGTTAGAGCATTTAACCACTCTATAACTGCTCTACAACTCACAGACATGTGGAGAGCATATCATAAAAGCGAAAAAGACATTTCTTGGTCTCGAGCAAATCCATTTATTGCCGTCGCTTAGATTACGGGTTTTTTTTTTTATCTGAGGGAATACTACACTTCAGTGTTTTGTGTGAACACACCAATTTTTCTCACTCAGATCACAAAGCGATATCATTAGAACTCAACAGCAGCGATGTTAATCATGGACCTAGCTATTGGAAATTTAATAATAGTTACTTAAAGGACCCAGTATTTGTTTTTAGAATATGAATGATTTATTAGACAGAGGAATAAAATAGCCTTCCAGACTCATACATGCATGCATGGGAATTATGTAAATCAAAATTAGAGATGTTTGTAGTGAATATGGGAAAAATTCTTGACAATAAATGAAAACAAAATGATGAAAAGAAATCAGTTTGAAACTGTGGAAGTTGAAACACAAATGATTAATAACGTTACAAGTTAAGACAACCAAAAAACAATATTTGATATTAAAACAAAAGCACACAACGCAAAAGGTGCGCAGGTAAGAGCACACGAATTAAGTGGATTGAAGAGGGTGAACGTAACACTAAATATTCCTGCAGTTTAGAAAAATCAGGAGGAAAGACGAAAGTTATCACAAGGTTGTGTAAAGACACAGGGAAAGTAATTGCAGATCAGCGGCAAATTTTTAGAAGAACAGGTAGCATTCTAAAAAAAAAAATTGTATAGTCAGCCGGTAGAAGTACACAACGTTAGTGAATCTGTTGATGTATTCTTAGAAAACGAAATCATTCCTTGTTTGGATGAAAATGACATTGCCAGTTGCGAGGGTACGGTCGCTACGGATGAAACAACAAACGCCTTAAAAAAGATGAAAAATGGATCAGCGCCAGAACGCGATGGAATAACTACTGAGTTTTTCAAATATTTCTGGAAAAAATAAAAGTTTTCTTATCAAACTCGTTTGTGAATCTTTTGATAAATGAGAACTAGCATATACCCAAAAGCAAGGCATAATAACATTGTTACACAAAGGGAAAGAACCTGAAAGAGACAAACTGACCAGTTGGAGACCTATAACTCTGACAAACACTGACTACAAGATACTGGCAAAAGTATTAGCAGAAAGACTTGGAGGAGTCATCCACGAACTAGTTAAAAACGATCACGTAGGATATATCAAAGGCAGAAACATTACTACAATTATACAATCAATAGATGATGCAATCAGTTACCTTAACCAAACAAATGAAACGGGTTACATACTGGCAGTTGATTTTTCAAAAAGCCTTTGATTCAGTGTCAAACGATTTTTCTGTTGCATGCTTTTAAAGTTTTTGGTTTCGGAACTGAATTTAGAAAGTGGGTTGCCATACTGACAAAGAACCCAGCTAGCTCAATAAATCATGGGGGATGGATTTCTGAACCATTTAACCTTTCTTGTGGAATTAGACAAGGATACCCTTTTTCTCCATTAGCCTTTGTTCTGGCAGTGGAGATGTCAGTGATAAAAGTCAGAAATAGCTCCATATCTGGCATCAACGTCCCAACCACACTACCAGATAATAATCCTTTAAAAATCAAACAAATGGTGGATGATACAACCCTATTTCTCAGAGATAAAAGAGACATGGTCGAGTCTTTGGAAATCTTTACAACATTCCAAAGTTTGTCAAGTTTAAAATTAATATACAGAAAACGAAAGTCTTGCCCATGGGAAGGCAGATTGGAGAACCAGAACTTCCTTTCACCACAGTTGATAAAATAAAGATATTAGGTATTTATTTCCAACGTGATAGGATGGCTAAGAATATTAAAGATGATTGGAGTAATAGAATGTATCAAATGAATAAACTGATCAGACAATGGGGTACAACGGGATATCAGTATACAGAGTAAGATTGTTGTAATAAAAAACATTTTTACTTGGTCAGTTTCTTTATGTCATGCAATCAATAGGACACCCAGAATATGTACAAAACAAACTTAACTTAACCCTTTACAGATTCCTGTGGAAGAAAAGATTTAACAATAGAAAAGCTTTTGAAAAAGTCAAAACAAAAGTAATGGAAGCAAACGTGGAAGGAAGGCGGACTTCATATGATTAATCTGAGTAACTTTCAAAACTGTTTGTACTCACAATGGGCGGACAAACTCTTTAAAGCCACCGAACAAGAAAATTGGGCATTTAATACCCAGATGGCGCTTACAACACCTCGCAAATACAGATGCTTTTTGTATAAAACTACAGAGCTAAAGATGTAAAAGACGTAAGTTTAGTTAGTAATGAATTCTGGAAAGATGTGTTTGCAGTTTATCTAAACCACAAAATACAAATGAAACTTAACGATATCGACGAAAACAATTTCCACAGTCAACAGCTTTTTGACAATAATTCAATTCGTCACAAAATTCACGTATTATATTTCAAAAACTGGGTAAAGAATGGCGTTGAGCAAATTAAAGATATAATTCTTGAAAGAGAAAAAGACTAGTGACTTTAGCAGAAATGCAGGAAAGGGTTGGCCAAGACAGAGCCCTTGCGTCGTTTCAGTACAATGCTGTGATCAACTCCATACCAGTTCCGTGGACCCAGTGGATCCAGTCAGACGAAGCAGGATCAGTAAATCGATTATTTCGAAGACAAATTATCAATGTAGCAATTTTATCATATTATTGAGTAAAATGTGTATTAGTATTTGCAAAAAGACAAAAACACGGGTATCCCTCTACAACTAATTTTTGAAAAAAAGTATAATGTCCGACGGGCGTAAAAGGAAATCTTCCCTAGGTGGGCAAGCGTGTAAGTCTCAATATGCTTAGGGGGAGGGGGTGGAGAGAGGTGGTGGGGGTAGGAGAGAAAAAAAATAACAACATTGTTCAGGCGTTAAATATGAAAGGCAGGGTGGGGGCGAGGGGGGGGGGGGAGGATCACTGCGGGAGAGAGTTGCTGAGTAAGGGAGAGGGAGGTTCCGGTATCTAGGGAGGAGGGACTTGATGGGGGAGGGGGGAGGGGGAGTGAAGGAATACAAATATGCCTATTGTCTCACTGCTTGGGTTTCGTCTTGTCTTCCTTGCGGACCTTTCGTTTTCGCTGTAAGTTTGACTTCATCTGGGAACATCCAGTTGGTGAGGCGACATATAACAGACTTCTAAATTTCATCTCTTCGACGCCGTTTCTGCCTACCTATCTGTCTGTTCTTTGTCTGTCTGGCGATCTGTCTGTCTGTTGCTCACTCTTCTCTCTCTCTCTCTCTCTCTCTCTGTGTTCTTTTTTTTTTATTCCGGGGATGGTGGTGGTGGTGTGTGGCGTGAGTAGCGCTCACGCGCTTCGGTAGAGAGATTGAGAGATAGGACGGAAAATTTGGACCCACGATATGCTTTCAGGTGTGCTCACATAGGGGGGAGTGGGGGAGGGGGGGACGTTTGGGGAGGGGGAGGGGGGTGTAATAGGGAGAAGGAAAGAAAAGGGAAAGCAACAACAACAGCAAAACTCCTAAGTCGCTGCATGCGTATAGGCTTCCCCTTGTCTTCCTTGTGGGCCCTTTCTTTTCGCTATAAGGCTGGCCGTATCGCGGAATAGCCAAATAGCCAAATGGTAAGACAATTTGGAACAAATTTGGCATTCATTGCTACGACCCCGCCTCTATCCGTCTGTCTGTCTGTCTGTCTGTCTGTCTCTCTCTCTGAAAAAAAAGTGAAAGAAAAGAAAATAATTAAATCTATTGTTTAACGTATGTTGTTTTCTTTGTATAAGCAGCGCATTATCAGAGCGAGAGTGCCAGTACATCACACATTAGAACATAAACAAACCCAGACACTTTGTATCAAACGCAAAAACACTAAACTCAGCAAAAACCTGTACATTTTTCTAAAAGAACATACAGACTATGCATGGTGTGAAAGAGACTGGCTGGGGAAAAAAAAGAAAAAAAAAAATAGAAAAGGTAGTAGTGGAAATTGTTTCTTGTCTTTTTTCCGATTTTTTTTTTCAGATGAAGAGGACAGTGTGAAGCACCAAAAAATGAAGAGGTGGATTTGGGCATTTGAAAAAAAAAAGAAAATCACCGCCTTAGGTGCTCCAGTGATCCGATAACTGATGCCACCAAAAAGAAAAAAAAAAAAAAAAAAAAGGAAAAAAAATTATGAACAAACTTTTTATTTACATGGTGAACAAACACTTTCATTCGCATACAAAAAATATGAAAATGGGTATCTTCAGTTTGAATATTTCCTTTTTTCTTCTTAAAATTGACGACAAAGAAAAACAATAATTCAAAAACAACATAAATATAATTCTTCATCCACTCTCCTGGCACACAGACAAACAAGTGCAAGTCGAGCAGGGCCAGAAGGTAGAGGCGTGACAGGAAGGACTACTCATTCCCCGGCGTAAATATTGTGTCGCACACACGCTACCAACGTTCCGTGACTCGACTAATAAAAATCAGAAGACCAAAACAAGGGAGAAAAGTACGGATAAGCAGCCATAAAAAAAAGAAAACTGGTTGTCTCCATTCAAAAACTTGCTCAAAAGGGAGAGTTTCAATCTCCGACTACCCTGCTATCTAGTATAAGCAATGTGCAAAAATTACACACCCAAGGTAGCTAATAAAATATTGAACGCTGATACTTTGAAACTCGATTCCAACAAATAAATTATTTCACCAACAACTGTCACAATTTCGACATGTTCGCACTGACCTCAATAACATCTGTTGAAGCGCCATTGAAATATATTATGATTTTTGAACAACTCGTTCAAACACAGAAAGATGCGAAGATTTACAAATTCAAATCGTAAATAAAGAAAAAAAAAAGATAAAGTAGTTACCATAACGGCTTGTGGAGTGGGGACGAAAAACTTAGTTGTCGTTCCGGCCCAACGAAGGATGCACAAACTGATCACGTCTCAGGCGTCTCACAACAAAATGAAGACCAGTTCTGGAAGACCTCAGGGAAGATACCAAGTCGGTGGAGAAAAGGGTTCTCCCCACTCGGCAGCCAAGGTTCGAGTGACTATCCCCTCTTTTCCAGTTCCATGCCAGGTAACACAACCAACCCATCGAAAGGTGACACACAGCAATAGCCGCTGCACCACTTGCAAACTCACTCAGTGGAACTACACAAGACGCCTTGCTCATGGAAGGTGAAGTGAAAATAAAAAAAAAAGAAAGAAAGACTTAAAAAAGAGAAAACTTAAAGCGAACTGTCGGAGAATGGGAGAAGAACCCCCCCCCCCCCCAAAAAAAAAAAAAAAAAAAAGAAAAAAAAAGAAAAGAGAAGTTTGTCCATAGCAGCATCGATTTTGGTTATGTTGATTAAAAGGTTGAAAATGGGTAAATACTGTCTGATGGTAAAAATCCAGCAGTACAAAGCGCCCCATTGCTGAGTAATTCCATTTACAAATGGCGTTGGGATGAAACTACTCGTTGGCTCCATGCCGGGCATCTTCCAGGTTTTTTCAGATTAAAACAAAACCGTTCATTAGTCATCGTGTGTGACTGGGATCATTCAACCAAACGTGCCGTTCATGGTTTGGCACTTGATGTTCTCTGTCAACTCCTGAAAAGGTTGCCATACTCTTGGCTGTTGGTATATTCCCTGGCTGGGATCATCCCTTCAGCAGCCTTAATCAGCATGCAGTAACAGTCTGATTTGTTCTTCCAACAGAGGCAACTGGTAATATGAAAATATTTTAGAAATGCATTGGAAGTGTGGCGCATACCAGAAAAAGGATAACTGGAAAGACAGAAAACAGCTCAAAGCAGGCAGCAATGGAGATCTCAGGATACAACCATCCATGCAACAATGCACTAAGAATACGGCGTGAAACGGGTCGCTACAACGTCTTCACGATCTTGATCTTTTTCTTTCCTTTTTTTCTTTTTTTTCCCACAAGAAACAAAGCAAACTGTATTTCACAAGATGTGCTCAAGTGTTTTTCATGTTCGCCTTGTCTCCCATCATCAGACTATAGTGAGGAGTGGGCTGGCCATGTGCTAAAGACAAAGTCCCATGCCACTGCTCTCAATTCGCCTGTGCTTCGAACCCTATGTTTCAATTGCCTCACCCCACCTGCTGTCACTTACCTTCCCCTCTTGCACGTCTCGTCTTGCTCTGTAGCCACAATTTGTGAAACAGTCTGGCTGGCTGAGTGTTCGTGTCAGGCGTTAGAGAGTGGAGAATGTCCACGTGGGTTTGTTCGTGAATAAAGGATGCATATGAAACGTGCTTTTCCATTGGATGTCAAGGAGCTGATTTTCCAGTGCTTGAATATGAACGGATTCTTTCATTGGCTGCTTACTATGCTTAGCTTTCAAACTGTGATGTGGCAATACACAACAGAGAACAGGTTTTCCCCATCTGCCTCCCCCCCCCCCCCCCCCCCCCCCCATCGCCCCATCCAAGGGGGATTACTTCCTGCTGGCGAAGTGTTGACCCGGACTGACAGAAGCTACGAAAATGAAGTGAAGTTACTCTGGTCTGAGCCCCTTTAGCAATTCGGAGAGTACCTAGTCGTCATTATGCCGGAATCTGCTTTGAATTTTCGGCCAGTATGCGAGGGATTTGTTCTGGTCTTCTTGAGTCATGGCTTGACGAATGTTGAAGAAGAAGGCCATCTTTTTCGGACATTTAAACTGCACAAACGGGTGCACGGTATCATGGTTGGCTTGCTCCTGGCCTATCTATACGCCGGCGTTTCCCTGCATTGCTGTGGAGACGTGGAGCTGAATCTTGAACCTGGAACTGGCGGAAAGGCAGAAAGTCTTTGGCAGACCCGCTTGAAGAGCGCCAGAGACGCCCCTGCAGGAGCTTCTTCCCCTTCACGGACAGCCGGTGACCCGACGTTGAAGAACATCATGGCGACCTTCACAGTAAGTTCAACGAAGTGAAGGAGGATATCCAACATGTTAAAGACATGTTTGCTGGACTACGGGAAGAAGTGATTGAACTGAAAGAGAAAGTGATGAATTTAAGAAGTGAAAATCAAACTTTAAAAAGAACAAAACCAAAGGCTATGGGAAAAGGTAGAGAGCATTGGAAATGAAGGCGGACAACTTAGAGGGATGGTCCGAAAAAACAACACAATGTGGCATCCCCCGACAGGAAAAGGAAACTAAGAGCTATGTGAAGGTGCAATTAGAGATCTGCTGATGGACAAACTGGACCTGACACAGGACATCGATTTTGACCGACTCCACAAAACTCAACAAAAAGAAAGTTTACCCTATTATTGGCTGGTGTACCTTTCTTTTAAGACATGGAAATAATTCTTAGTAAGAGAAGTAACCTCCGGGGCAGCAACATATTCATTGGGGGAGATGTCTCTGCATGGGTTAGGGAGATTCGATGGAAACTTGTTCCTCATCTAAAGACAGCTAGAAATAAAAATAAGAAGGTGACAATGGTTTTTGACCATCTGGTTATAGATGAGAAGAAATTTGTATTGGATCATCAATAAAACCTAAAACCAATGCAATAGGAATACAGCCGGCCTAGCATACATAAAGAACAGTATACATTGTTATGTCATAGAAATACTTTATAACTGAAGTTGAACATGACACTGAGGAAACAACAAAAAACAGCATCACCGTCTTCCTCTATTTCTGACAATGTATTCACGTACAAGTGGCGTTGTTCCCCGTGAGCTTGTGACAGAAGATGGCACTGCAGCTAGCCAGCTCCCGGTTGTGTGCACGAGGACAGTTGCCTTCCACCAGTGGTGGTGGTGTGTATTTTGAGAGTAGTTGTGAGAATTGTATACAGCAGGGGAAGAGTGCATGCGTACGAGAGCGAGAAAGGAATAACATGTGTGTGGATTGAAAGCGTTTGTCATTTTTACACTGGAATGGCAATGGGTTATTATCAAAGATTGGTGAAAATAACGTTCTCTCTAGTTTGTCTTGTTGAAACTTTTTCTTTTCTGCCCATTAAATTTCCTGTAAATCTGCTATACACTTTAGATATCAAGGGAGACGATCAGGGAGAATAATTTGTCTCGTGAAAAAAAGAACTTTTTGCAGTATGTTAAAGCAATCGATGTTGACTACAACGATGTAAGTATGCTAGTAATTTCCAGAAGCATACTTAATTTGACCATGTTTTGTATGTATAGACATATGTACCCCCGGAAAAATCAACACACTACTCCCATTTTGATGTTCATAATGATATGTGTACACCAGAAAATATTCTCACAGATAAGGTCTTTGAATTTCCTAATAAGTATATTCTTTTCAGCAGACACCACATCAGCACAACCTCAAAAATATCGGTCAGGATACATGTTTAAATTGCAATGTTTATAGTACA
Organism: Conus betulinus; assembly: GCA_016801955.1. Lineage (NCBI taxonomy): Eukaryota > Metazoa > Mollusca > Gastropoda > Neogastropoda > Conidae > Conus > Conus betulinus. The sequence goes on along the minus strand of JADBJO010008239.1, from coordinate 17,616 downwards.
TGCTTAAAAAAAATATTGTGTTCGTTTTAAAAGGGAGTCTGAAGACAAAGTTTTAAATGAATATGGTAAGTGTTTACTAAGAATGTGCAGAGCTCTAGAATAATGCATTTTAAACGGAGTATGTAATGGCGATCGCCAAGGTCGTTTGACATGCGTTTTCTGACACAGGTTATAGTGTTAATCATTATATTTTGGCCTCTATTAATCTTTATGTATTCATTATGTCACTATGTTCTGTGTGTGTACAAGAACACATTGAGTCTGATCACTTGCCATTGGAATTCCATGCGAACTTTAATCAGGACGATAAACTTCATAAGGATCAAGATAATATGAACGAAAATTGTTAGTTTATTGAAAAATGTTTTCTAGCGGGAACAGAATGCTGAATTATTTCATGCGCTGATAAGCAATGAAGGTACTAAATGTTTACTTGAAGTAGTAATTGATCTTAAAGATGTGGATATCAACTTGGCATTGAATACGTTTAACACCTGTATGAGAAAGCAAGCAATGTGTATGAAAACAAGGATCAGAACTGATGAAAGAACACGTAACGACACGTGGTTTGACCTAGAATGCCGTGTAGCTAAAATTGCTACCAGAAAGCTCTTAAGAAATATTTCGTAGAACATTTGATGTCACTGACAGGTCGAATTATTGTAGTAAAACACGAGGAGGATATGAGAAGCTATTACAGAAGAAGGTAAAAAGAATACACTTGTTTATCAAATAATCGTATTAATTCGGTGAATGATACCAACGACATTTGGCGTAATGTGCATAGCGTGTCATTCAAGGTGTCTTACACACATAATGCGATTTCTGCTATTGAGTGGCATAAGCATTTAAACAAAAAACTTTTAAAAAAAAAAGATGCTGACAGCACAATAGAAACAGAAACGGTAAATTATTTGCAAAGTACAGATGAAATTAGTTTTCTGGATGACCCAATCTCCAAAAGGAAGTTATAGTAGCTATAAAGAAATTGAAAAACGGCAGATCTGCTGGTCCAGATGGCTTGATTGGAGAAACGTTTAAAAAAATGGTGGCGAGATTATTGTCGACTTCCTTGTTAAATTTCTCAATGCTCTTTTTGTAAGAGGGATATACTTTGAAGGCTGGATGCAATCAATCATAGTACCATTGTTTAATAAAAAATACAGAGGAGTGTCACTTTGTGACATTGGCAGCAAGCTATAAAGTCCTAGTATAAAACTATAGGTTGTGGATGTGGGTAGAACTGTATAATGTCACTGACGAATATCAGGCTGGTTTTAAGAAAGGATACTTTACAGTAGATCACATGTTTACATTATTAGCAATTATACAGAAACAGTTTTCATTAAATCGTTAATTGTACATTGCTTTTGTTGATTTTGCGAAGGTCTTCGATTCCATTTCAAGGAAAATTCTATAGCCAGTTCTTCAAAAGAATGGTGTTAAAATGGAAGCTGTTTTGGTGTATAAAAAGTATGTATTAAAATGTGAAAGCAAACGTAAGATCTGGCAATGAACTTACCGACTATGTTTTGTGCACACACTGTGTGAAACAGGGAGATGCCTGTAGTCCTGTATTGTTTTCTTTATTCCTAAATGAATTGGCCTCAGAAATATTTGAAAAGAGACGTCATTGAGCCAAAAAGTCACCCGGAATCTTCGAATTGTTTATCTTGTTAGTAGCTGACGATATTGCTTTTTTTCACAAGAAAAAACTCCTGTTGGACTCCAAAATCTAGTTAAATAACCTGTGTAATACAGCTGCAAGGCTTCACCTTAAGACAGATATGGAAAAGGGCCGCGTTGTAGTTTTTTTTTTTTTTTTTTTCAAAAAGGTGGATACCTGGCCTGGCAGTAAGGGAGAGATGGTTTTTAAATGACAGGGCAATGTGTGTTGTGAATTGTTACAAATATCTTGGCATCTATTTCACTACCTGTCTTAATTTTTCACCTGCCTGTCAGGACCTTGCGAGCAGAGCAAAACATGCAGTACTGTGTATATTGAGAAAACTGCATATGCTTAATACAAGCCTTTGGTTGTGTTACTTAATTAAACTTTTTGATGCGCAAGTCCAACCAATTGCTCAGTATGGAGCAGAGTTATGAGGTATAGTTAAAGCTGTGCTGAAATAGAAAACGTTCAGCTGTTTAGAACGCTAAATGATTTTGTATATGGGGATACAGGTCGACATCCTATGTACAATAACTCCTATTTCCGATGTATTAGTTACTGGTTGAACATTCTGCGCATGGATGAGAAACGATTACCATATAAGGCATAAAAAATGTTGCTTAGTTTAGAATTAAAAAGATAAGAAATTTGGGCGTCTAACATTCCAGATTTTTTGTATCAAAATGGGTTCGGATTTTGTGCTGGGTAGATCAAGGTGTGGAAAATGTCAATGTCTTTATTTAAAAAAAAAAAAAAAACCCACCTACTTGAAGACCTATATGGCAAGAATGAGATTTGAAATAGCTGATATATATTTGAATATAAGAATTGGTATACTTAATGTTGATGAGATCCCATTATGTGCCCGTTTTCTTGAGAATGCCAAAGCGGATGAACTTTTTTTTTTTTTTTTTTTTTTTTTTTTTTTTTTTTTGCTGTGCTGTGCTGCCTGGAAGATTTACGACATGATTTTATTCCGCTTCCGCTTCCTTCCCCCATCCACGTTTAGTCCCCTCTGCAGTTTTTAAGACATATGTTTTATCTGAACATGTGACACACCCTGTGGCTGAATCCCCGTCTCTGTCCCACTCCTTCTTTCTTCCCTCAAAATATCTAAAAAGCTCATGCCTGTTTAAAGTTGTGTTGCTCATGGCCATCGGAACGAAATTATATTAAAGAATGTTTTGCATTTATTTGAAAAAAAAAAAAAAGCATTTAAAAGACGTACTGTACTACTCAGTCAAAGTATTCTTAAATTACCAGTCAGGATGGATTAATGCCTAACTGTCATGTCATGTTCATTAATTGTATAAGTATTCACTGTTTATACAAAAGCGTTTTGCCCATGTATCGTATCCCTTCAGAAGTGGCCATGGCCTATACTGAATAAGCTTCCGCTTCCGCTCCTCTTCCGCTTCCGCTTCCTTCCCCCATCCACCTTTTGCCCCCTTTGCTGTTTTTAAGACATATGTTTAATCTTAAAATGTGGCAGCCTGTGGCTGAGCCTCCGTCTCTGCCCCACTCCTTCTTTCTCTCCCCCCCCCCCCCCCCCCCCCCCCCCCCCCCTCTTCCCCACCCTTTTCAGTCCTTTCCTATCCTATAACATGCTATCATATTGGGCATCCCTAGGGGCAAGCTGGTAAGATTTCGACTATCATCTGACTGTCACTGTGCGTCCGTTCTGACGACGAGCCTTTACAAGAACAATTTGATAGTAGCATTACCAAAGTATGCTTGTAGTAGTAGAGGGTGGTGTTGTCTTTGGTTTTTGTTTGTTTGTTTGTTTGTTTTGTTTTGTTTTTCCTAGCTGAAGAAAACAGTGTACTGCCGACCTTTCCATACACTTTACAACACACTGCCATGTAAAATTGATGAGTATGGTGGTTTTTTCGAGTATGTTCGGTTCACCAAAATCATGTTCACCACCACTTGTGGATATTGTCAAAACTGCTGCGTATACTTATCTCACGTACTGCTTATGAACTACTATCAGTTTACTGATTTCGTTCCGAGTTTGGCTGTTTTGAGTCAGAAATGCATCGGCCTATTAAAAAAGAAAAATTACATGGTTAGGGAAAATAACAGCAATCAGGGATTAGATACATTTCTTCACCAGTAACACCTGACCAACTATTACTTGATATGTTTTATGACTCATGATGACCGTAAGTGTCTATTCATGTGTTTTTCTAAGGGTTCAACTTAATACTAATAAAACAAAATATTTAGCCGTAGTTAGTTGTTCACCAGACTTATAGATGGGAGATGACTCCGTGCTTTGAACTGACCTGGAAAGTGACAATTTGCTATGAACACGTGGTAGAGTGGTGTAAGCGTTCATGTATGACTGGAGCTGAGATTTAAGAATTTCAGCACTGATTTCATGAAATATATGAGAGTCTAACTGTTTCAAATGACATAAGGAATAGCAAACTAAGCAATAGCAAACATTAGTTACAGACATTAAGCGTACCTACAGTTGAGAATGAATATTTTTGGAATTGCAGAGTTGGATTTTTTCAAGGTTATTTATCTGAGTACGATTTTGTTTTATGGTATATCCTACTACACTTGTGAAATGTTCATTGAGTTCATTTGACATGACGTTGCCTACACGGCATAGACGGGGGTGTTTTATTCTAAGTCTTTTACAGATTCCAATAATTGACTTTGTGTTTGTTCGGAAAAGAAAAACAATAATTGTTCTGTACTTTTGCTGTTTCTTGAAATTATGTGACTCGCTCTCCAACCCCCTGTAATGCCATCAGTCTTCCATTAAGGTTGAGAAGTGTCCTTATATATATATATATATATAATATATAATATTATATATATATATATATATATATATATTTCTTTTGCCATCGTTGATGCAATGACGGAAGAATTGTTAGCCTAAACTGTTTTCCCACTACTTAATTAACCAGTATGATGTTGTTTGGTCGATCAGTGGGAGATTGTCTTTCTTAGGAGATCTACGTAAAGGCTGTTTCTGACGATTCTTAGCTGATGACAATGTTGAACCACTTGGAACTGATGGACATCTTTGTGACCTCCCCTTGCATCTTGAATGGATCCCCAAGCATACGCTAAAGATTTCCCCGTACAAAATCTTATATAATGATTTAAGTTTTTCAGCAAATCATTTCCTACCCATTTTGTTTTCTACCTTCAGGGGCTGCTTTGGGGTGCTGTTGGATTTTGTTTTAACCCTTGGTGGCGAGAAGACCACAGAAAGTGTAGATTGTTATGCATCTCCATTTGATGCCAAGGAAGTACAGACACAATCAGCCGTGTCTCCCTGATGAATCCGATCCAGAGGACGAATGGCCTAGAAGCAGGCAATATGAAATGGGCATGTTTTTGAGGAAGGATTACGATAGTTTCTATATGCTGCTCGTGAAAGGATTAACAATCATGATATATTTCCTGTTTATATGTTCTCATTGATTTCCCATCTCCCTCTCTCTCTCTCTCTCTCTCTCTCTCTCTCTCTCTCTCTCTCTCTCTCTGCTTTTTTTTTTATTTGGTTTTGGTTTTTTATTTAAATCTTTGCCATCACAGATGCAATGACAGAAGAAATTGCTAGCCTGAACTTGTTTTTCATTATTGCTAAATTCAGCATCTACCATGTGAGGGCATCTACCATGATGAACACAATGATCGTTTTGTAACCAGTACTCCGGTGGTTCTTCTGGCTCTATATAATTCTAGTCATTGTAAAATGGAGAGTGGAAGAGATCGGCAAGTGTATACTGTGGTCCTAAAAATGCTGTAGAGGATCTGACATGTGTGTGACATGCTTTGGGAAACTAAGTGCATTTCTTCAGACTATATGAGACATACTGGAAAATGATTACTGTGTCCATTCACAAGAACATTTTGTTCATCTATGTTTGTGAATCAGTTACAGGAATATAGTTAATCAATATTCTACTAGTTGAGGTTATATGGACAGGGGGGAAATAATCTCAGATACGTTGTATGAGGAAAACGCATCTGCCTATGACTGATGCGGTTTCAAAAGATCAATATCAAGGTCACCTAGCATCATTCTTCCTATAGCATGAAGTACTACTGCATCCAGTATGGCAGCGAAATAGGCCATCCATTCATCATTGTAAACAGCGCCGATTCTGACAGTTTTTTTTTTTAGCCTAATTTCTAGCCATATTGACTCAGTTTGAAAATCTTCAATGTGATAAATGAGTGTATTTAAAGTTTTATTAACGTAAACTATGTGCTTGTAGATGTATTAAGCGCAGGGTCTTTGCGGATAATACACTGCTTAAAACAATTTAAGAGCCACTTGAAAACATTCACACACAATTCAACCGAAAAACAAAATAGCTTCTAAACAATTTAATTGAAAATTCATCTATGGAACAATACAATGACATCAGAAATAAACGAATAACAGCTGCTGAAAAACAACTTCATGGGTTTAATTGATGAACACCGTCATTTCAGAAATCAGAACAGTCAAATCAATTGAAAACCAATGTCAATACTCAGTATGGCCGCCATTAGCACGGATATAAGCTAGACTTCTCTGTCTCATACAGTCCACAAGCCTCAAGAGAGTCAGCTGGGGGGATGGTGTCCACTCCCGCTGCAAGAAGTCGAAGAGCTGGCCCAGGTTCACTGCTGGAGGGTGGTTCTCGTGAAGCAGACGCCCCAGGACGTCTAAGGCGTGCTCGATCGGGTTAAGGTCGGGCGAGGACGGGCCAGTCGAGGCGGTTGACCTGCTGCTCCTCTAAGAAGACGTTTACCACCCTGGCACGGTGGGGACAGGCGTTGTTGTCCTGGAGGATGGCGTCAGGGCCAGGGCTTGCAGGGCAGGCAGGACCAGAGGCTGAAGAATGTTGTCCCTGTACCCCACACCAGTTAGGTTGCCTTCAACTCGGTACAGGGGGTTCTGAAGTTCCTTCCTATGCCACCCCACACCATGATAGACCCCCCGCCACACCGGTCCCGTTCGATTACGTTGACTTCTTGGTAGCGTTACCTCGTCCGCCTCCAGACTCGTATGTGACCATCGTGAAAGAGCCGAGCAAAACGCTACTTGTCAAAAAAACATCACCAGGGCCGAATGCTGCCTCGTCCAAGCACATGAGCTTGGCACCAGGTCAGTCG
>JADBJO010008238.1:0-99288 GCA_016801955.1 Conus betulinus | reverse complement strand
TCTGCCACTTCGTCTGAAGCTTGGAGCAAGCTGGAAATGGTAACATACAGATGAAAAGATGGCTGATCACCACCGTAGCTGATTCTGTATGTGCTGGAAATGGCTTCAGGGGAACAGACGACCCCACTCTGCCCCACTGCTTTGCTCTGCAGGGTTTGGTAATGAATTGAGGGTCTCTGAACACAGTGTTGGTGATGGTCAGCTGGGGCCTGAAGGGCCTTTATCCATCAGCTGCCCTGATGACCTGCATAGCGCTGATGCCCAGCCAACGCTCTATAAGGGCTCTCATGTGTGGGGCATCTGAACAATGGCTTCAGTTTTTTATATGCTGCATTGATTAAGATGGAAAGTCACGCTTAAAACTAATGAAATGATGAAGACATGCTGTATTCTTGTGTCTTATTACGATTCTCACCTTTTTGGGGGAGGTGGGGGGGTACATCTGTTTAATCAACATCAACATCAACATCGGGATAACAAGTTTGAATAAAGTTTTTGAAATAGGAGGTTCATATTTGAACATTGATAGTGGCAGTTTGTAGACATTTATTTTTTCATAGGAAAACATCTTTCAAAGAAGGTAGATTAAGCTCGGCGAATATAAGCCTGATAAAGATTTTTTTAAAGAAGGTAAATTAAGCTCTGCGAGTGTAAGGCTTAGTATTTTAAACTCTATAATTGTTGGGACCATGTAAATCAAAGAGTATTTTGAACTCATTGGTTGCTTCTCTAATTGTTGGACCATGTAAATCAAAGAATATTTTAAACTCATTGGTTACTTCTCTAATTGTTGGATCATGTAAATCAGAGTATTTAAAACTTATTGGTTACTTCTATAATTGTTGGACCATGTAAATCAAAGAGCAAACCTCAGAATTGACTGGGACCACTTAAAAAAAAAGATTTTAAATGTTACTGATTTCTGCACTGGAGGTAAATAGATGTGACCAATGTAAAATCATAAAAACAGATGCGATGTGCCGAAGTGGAAGGGTGGAAAGCATCGGAGAAAGTAATGGGAAAGCTTGGCTTGGAACAGCTCTCCTGAATGCACGCCAGGCTGTGTGACCAATCAAAGTAGTGTGGGTAGGGGAAGGAATGGGAAAGTTGAGTAAGGGGAGAGGAGCAGGGAAAGGGTGAACATGCTGGATCCCAACAGGCCAGGGACATACAGGTAGAGTCCAGTCAGTTACATGGTGAATGCTTTACAAGTTTACTGTAGTGGCAACACCTTAAACAATTTTGACGTTAGCGAAAATATGTAAATGATGCGATTATAATTATGGATTAATTCACAACAGAGTTTAGATCAAATTCAGGGCTCTGGTAGAGTGATTTAGAGATAATAGAACTTAAGCAGATTTGTTTATTTATGTGATTGGTATACATAGAGGCATAGATAAGACTGTAGAAAAGACCAAGGGCTTCTTGTTATGGTGGCAATTCAAATTTGATTGATCATTGTGCCATTGTCTTTGGTAGACAGGTAACTTGGTCGGTGACCTCTGAGTTGTGGTGAAGCAGGTAGTTTCAGATAAGCATCTGCAATGAGAGACTGTAGCAAGCGGAGTGTGCTTGGTTGCACCTCCCCCCCCCTCCCCTCTTAAGTTGAAAACCATCATCCATGATGGTAAATTATGCTTAAGTCTTGGGAAGGAGTGGCTCAGCACCATGCTGGAATTTTCAATGTGGTGGAGGGCAAAGGGGGAAGGGAGATAAATGTAGTGGATACCTATCCAGTTATGCTGTGAAGATCATGGCAAAAATTTATGCACTTTATGTTTTATGCGTCTAAGCCTGCGCATGGCATCAGCAACCACATCTCTTCTTCAGCGTCACTGTCTGTGGTATCAGTAGAAGGGACAGGTTGTTGCTGTTGCAGAAGCTCTGGCTCTTCATCAGGAAGATCGGTAGCCAGGAGATCCTCGACCCTCTCTGGGCCACCAGTCAGTGGCAGGACGATCTAGTAGACGATATAGTATCTTCTGGTGGGCTGCCTTGAGATGCTGTCAGTGTTTTCATGCTCAGTCCACAGTGCTGGCCAATTTTGAGGCCAGACGTCCATAGAGGTCATTGATGGACAGCCTGGGCTGCTGACCACAGTGGCAAAGGTGTGGCGCAAACCAGGTTGAGGCATGAAGCATGTTGCTGTAGACCTGCCCGACCTCTCATGCTGGGCATTCCTCTGAGGATGACATGGTGGAAAGTGGTCAGTTCATGGAACAGGCAGACATTTGGCAAGGGTACCTCTCGACTTTACCATACGTGCTTGGTCCATAGACATGCGGATGCAGCAGTTCATGGTCCATTGATGTCCCTGGTGTCCCATTCGATTATGGATTGCCTCAAGGACATCAGGGCGAAGGCACTGGAGTGGGCAGGTGGTTCAAATGGTCCGTGTTTGGGGTCCAGAGTCCACTGAACAAGACACCATCTCTGCAGATTAGTCGGGAATGCTGCTGCAGAGAAAGAACACAGTGCATGGTCTGAGCTGGCTGGTGGCCAGAAGCCAGCTTTTTCCCTCTGCGGGCATTGGAGGTTCTCATCTCAAAGGCAGGGGAGCATTTGTCTGAGCTGCCATGGGAAGGGATACAGTGCCTTTGGTTGGCATGGTACTGTGTATCTGGCACGGATCTTAGTATGTGCAGAAAACCACCTCAGTCATGGTGACCTCTGGGGAAAGGAAAGTAATAGGGATTTGGGAGGGGAGGCAAAGGGCAATTTGACTTGGCATCAGCATTTGGTTGGTGCTTCACCGCAAAATTGGACTGGACCAGTTATGCAGCCCACCTCTGTTCTACAGCCCCTGGGGGCAGCCCTAAAATAGATGAGGGATTGTTTGTTAGGACAGTGCAGTTAGCACCAAGGAGGTAGTGTCAGAATTCCTTCATGCTGGCCTATTTCATCACCGGGAATTCTAGCTTCATGCTGCTGTGGGAGGCCTGGCTCTTTTCTGTAGGGTGTAGAGGCAGTCACTTACTGCCCCATACACACCCTCTCCCCCCGCATCCCCCCATGTCCCCACATCCTGGTCCATTCCCCATCCTGGTACTCAAAGCCTCATGGGTGGCATCAGTTTCCAAAATATCAGGCTTGGTAAAGTGGACATATTCAGGACTGGAGCTGTAATGAGGGCAGCCTTGAACTGACTGAAGGCTGCCTGATGTTTGGCTTTCCACAGAGTGGCAATGTTGAATTGGACTGGTGTTTGCTTCCCCTTGGTGACCAGACCATGCTGGGGCCTGGCTGTATAATGACTGTGGGAGCAGCAGTAATGAAGCGATGGTAGTAGCTGGCAAAGCCAGGGAGCTGTAAAGTTCTATTGCAGTGGTTGGTCTTGGCCACTCCCTGACTGCTTGAACTATGCCGACCTTGCAGCTCACTCCTTTTGCAGAGATGGTGTGGCCCAGTGAAGTGACCGCATCATGAGAGCTGCCACATGTCCAGTTGAGGTGTTAGGCTTGTCTCTGTCATGCGCCCCAACAGTCGATCCAGATACCCCAGATCTTCTTCAGATGTCTTTGAATAAACCTGGTGATCATCTCAGTAGATAAGAACAAACTGGAAAAGGAAACTGGACATGGTTTACTGCACCACCTGCTGGAAGGTAGCAGGGGTAGAAGCCAAGCCCCATGGCATCTGCATGTATTCAAAGAGCCCCATGGTGTGATGAGGGCTATATGCGTCGGTGGTTCTTGTGTATTCAAAGAGTGCCATGGTGTAATGAAGGCTGTCTTGTGCTGTGGTCGTTGTGTATTGAAAGAGTCCCATGGGTGTAATGAAGGCTGTCTTGTGTTGGTGGTCCCTGTGTATTCAGAGTCCCATGGGTGTAATGAAGGCTTTATGTGTTGTGGTCCCTGTATATTTCAGAGTCCCATGGGTGTAATGAAGGCTTTATGTGTTGTGGTCCCTGTGTATTCAGTCCCATGGGTGTAATGAAGGCTTTATGTGTTGTGGTCCCTGTGTATTGAAAGAGTCCCATGGGTGTAATGAAGGCTTTATGTGTTGTGGTCCCTGTGTATTCAGAGTCCCATGGGTGTAATGAAGGCTTTATGTGTTGTGGTCCCCTGTGTATTGAAAGAGTCCCATGGGTGTAATGAAGGGTTTATGTGTTGTGGTCCCTGTGTATTCAGAGTCCCATGGGTGTAATGAAGGATTTATGTGTTGTGGTCCCTGTGTATTGAAAAGTCCCATGGGTGTAATGAAGGCTTTATGTGTTGTGGTCCCTGTGTATTCAGAGTCCCATGGGTGTAATGAAGGCTTTATGTGTTGTGGTCCCAGTATATTCAGAGTCCCATGGGTGTAATGAAGGCTTTATGTGTTGTGGTCCCTGTGTATTCAGAGTCCCATGGTGTAATGAAGGCTTTATGTGTTGTGGTCCCTGTGTATTCAGAGTCCCATGGGTGTAATGAAGGCTTTATGTGTTGTGGTCCCTGTATATTCAGAGTCCCATGGGTGTAATGAAGGCTTTATGTGTTGTGGTCCTTCTTTGAACATTAATTTGATTTCATTGAAAAGAAAAGAAAAAAAAACTTTTGAAGGGTTGATATCCCTTAGGCAGTCACATCAGTAAATTAGCCCCTGTAATGTTCACTTTCAATAACAGAAGGCAGTAACATCAGTAAATTAGCCCCTATGATGTTCACTTTCAATGACAGAAAGAAGGCAGTAACATCAGTCATTTCGCCCCTGTAGTGTTCATTTCAATAACAGAAGACAGTAACATCAGTCATTTAGCCCCTATAATGTTCACTTTCTTTTACAGAAGTATTGATAAACCATCATGTGAACAGCTGACCAAAAGCAGTTAACTTTTATGTTTACAACTACTTGGAAATGGATTTGATGATGACTGACCTTTAAGTTTTATCATGAACAAAGGTAAATGTCACAGATGAATCATCATACTTTGGTAGGTATTTTATCACAATATTACATAGCATGTATTACATTCTGGCCTTTGCAGGGCATAGAACATAATTAGACACACAAAAAGAAAGATTGAGTTCTCAGCGAGCTTGATAAGGGATAGACTTGATACCTGATTTGAACTAAACCTGTTGTATTGATTGTCACCAAGATTTTGACAAAGGTATATTCCTTCCAGAATGATGGCAAATATTGGATTGTACACTTTGGAACAGCTGAAATGAAGCTTGAGATGAAGTTTGGACAGAAACGAACACACACATGTATGTGTGCATGCATGCATGCATGCGTGTGGACACACACGTACATATACAGACAGACGGACAGACAGACACGCACACGCACGCACGCACGCACGCACGCACGCACGCACACACACACACACACACACACACACACAGGCAGAGAGTATTTTCAAGCACATACATACACTTGCACACTGAGAGTGGTACTGCAGTCATACAGACATGCATTGTATATAAATATTGTTATTGTTTTATATAAAAATTGTTATTGTTTTATATAAAGACTTGTAAACGCTTGTATTGCCCAGTGTATACAAAACTCTTAATTGGAGAGGTGATCCAAAACTCTTGTCAGTTTCTCCCTGCAACACACTTGTGTCGTCCAGTTCACTTCGTATTTTCAGTGCCCATGTAGTGCTCCTCTCTACTTCACAAACCCAGTTTCAACCACCCCGGCCACAAAATGAGCGATGATTTCACCTTTTCGCAAGACCACGGAAAGACTCAAAAAACTTCTACCAGACAGGTTCTGCTTGAGATCCAAAAACAAACAAAAAAGAAAAGAAATCCCGCGAGGTGAAGTCTGGACTGAAGAAGAGGAACATGGATGAATTGTCCATCTAAAAGGTCACAGTGACCTTGACTTCATGGGCACAAACTGTGTTGTTATCAAAGATATGCATTCAGCCTTGTAAAAAACATAGCATCTGAACAGCTCCACGCTAAGACACATTTCTGTGAAGCACAGGTGTTTGCATAACATTTTCTATAGTTAAACATACAATCTTTATGTTATTTTCATTTTGAGAAGGTTGAATTATTGTCCAAAATACCTTAAAAACCTTTGCTGCAGATGAAGAAGAAATGGCAGCGTTAAATTACTGATAAGACTTCTGGATGATGCCTCCTACTTTGCTGCTGGTGTGCTGTTGTGTGAAATCTGCTCACAACTGTTTTTCTTTGAAATGTTTTTTTTCATCCACCGGGAGAAATTTGTATATGCACTCTGCAAGTACTTACAACTGATTTTGACTTTTTTTTGTTTGTTTGTTTTGGTCACACATGTACATAACATACTGATAATTGTACTATGCTGGTACAACAAGCAGACTTACATAGTTGATAGCTGGAAGATGGAGATACTCCCACCTGTACTCCCATACCTTGCCACACATGCAGACATACACACACATTCATACACACATTCAGACATACACACACATTCATACACACAAGCAGAAATACACACACACACATACACACATGCAGACATAAACACACATTCATACACACACACAGACATACGCACACATTCATACATACATGCTGGCTTATAAATTTTGCTCATCATGTGCCACATATCTGCTGACTTTGTTGTGAATTTCTGAAGTGTTTACTTATTTCTAAAGAACAAACAATTTGACATTTGTCATTTGTGTCTTTTAGTTCAGATTGTAATAGAATTGACCTGTCAGTTATGTATGTTGTAGGCATTGTTAGGAATGTTGACTAGGCATACAGAGATGTTTCCCATCATGTGAAATCAGCTGTCTGACAGTCCTGTTTTTTTTGGCTTTTTTTGTTTTTTATTATTTTTTAAAAATTGTCATGTTCCACTCTCGGTGAAACACATTCTTTTAGATTGTTGGGACTTGCACGATGTGAGACATAAACAGTACAGCAGAGCCCATGAAAACCCTGTTCAGAGATGTTCCACCTGATATGATCTTTGAGTTTTTGACAGAGATCAACATATTTCATCTGATCTAGGATTTTATGGAAGAAAGATTTTTACGAAGTTTCTGGTACGCTTTTAAAAGATGTATTTCAGAGAGATGTGTGAAAGTTTTTTTTCTTTTTTTTTGATGACTTGTGTGAGTTGATTTTAACTGGTGACAGCCCTGATATAGCCCTTTGCAGTTGGCTGGCCGGCTATTAGCCATAAGCCATATTACCTTACCTTACCCTAATTTTTCTTGTTGTCAGCAACATCCAATGGATTGTATAAAGACAGAAAAGAAATAGCATGACTACCATTTCTGCAGAGTTCCTTAGTTTGTCATCATGGAGATTGTCTAGCCAACTTGCTCACAAATGAAGATGGCTTAAGGAATGAATCGTTTGTGTAACCATGAAAATTTAGATGGAATAAAACAGGATGGCTGCTCAAAAAGAAAACAAAGCAAAGAAAGATACAAACAGTTAAGAAAGCCAGTTCCAACCATTTGAAACAAGCACATTAGCCATGTGTATTTTTACATAATCTTTTTGATTTTTCTAACTCTGTTGGAACTATTTCTTTTGTTTTTTTGTTGTTGTTGTTGTTGTTTTTTTTTTTGCAAGAAAGTTGATCCTGCTTTTATACTGATTCTGTACTGGGTTTTGATTATTTGGTCCTGCCTTTGTACTCTTTCTGTAATGTACTATTTCTGTAATGGTTTTTATAATTAATCCTGCTGTGGTGGTGGTTTTTTATTATATTAAATCCATGTACTTATATTGGATGTGTTGCTTTTGAGAGAGAGAGAGAGAGAGTGTGTGTGTGTGTGTGTGTGTGTGAGAGAGAGGGCCTCTGCTGTGTTCTTGTGCACAAGCACTGGCGCTCGTGTGTAAGCAGGTTTGTATTTGTGCGTGTGCATTTATAAATGTGAACTCATGTGTGTTTATGTGTTAAGTTGGTAGCTTAGCCAACATGTTCATCACTGCAGACATTTCCATGAACCAAGAGAACACGCACACACACACACACACACACACACACATACACACACAGAGTAGCTTTGCTGTCTTTGGATCAAGAGAATTTGATCTTCATTTTTTGTGGACATCAGTACACCAATTTCATAATGATACTGTTGAAATGTAACTGATACCTGACATTTTGTACATGTGAAGAAAAGCTTATGAGCAGAAAGGTAGACTGGAATGGGAATGATGGAAAGAAAATAAATTGGACTACAGCATTACTGATAACAAGACAAAATGCAAACAAATACAAAACAAGAGTACAGTTACACAGATTTTGTCACAAAAGAGACAAGTACATTTTTGACAAAGATGTCTTCTTCAGGCGCAACAAACGACAGACAGAAATATACTCCCCTGGCAGAAGTCAGCATGAGAAAGACGATGCATGGTCATTCTCAAGGGACTACAATGAGGACAGTACCGTCCCCAAGGAAACAAAAATGCACAATGTATTGCCAACTTTAAATTTTAATTCCAGTCACTGTCCTCTCCTGCAATTCCAAAGAATACAGTCTTCCAAAATTTGAACTACCAAAACAATTCAAAATATACCCTCAGTATAGGTGGTTAGGATAATGAAAGCAATAAAACAATGGGATAGAGAAGAAAACAGAAAATAGCAGATGCGGAAAAGTAGCACTGAAAAAGGAAAAATAATAAACAGTCACTTATTAAATAGAAAATTACAAGCAAAATATACAATAGGAATCAAAACACTAATTCAAGTTTCCCAATTAACATTGGAGAACAAAAGGGTGGGCACATATTTAAATCTGTTCCCCTGGCAGGATCATTACATCAAATAACCCCGTTAACAACATTCTCCATTTTACTTTTAGAAGGGGATAGTGTCAACTCCACTGTGATCAAATCCAATCGTCAAATTGAATAGCAGGGAATTACACACATCCCAGCCAACACACCGGATGGGTTTGGCAAAACCACAGCTATGCCCAAGTGTGGTCAGTTCACAATTAATACTAATAGGCCCATAGCCTAACAAAACATTAATTCACCCTTGACATTTGCCATTCCAGCCAAATAGTACCCACTTTGTCAGCATTACCTCAACACCAGAATATGAACTGCTGACCCTCAGTAGAATTAATAGTTACATTAATGCTCGGAAGCATTAAGAAAAGGTCCCCACAATATCCGCAATCAATAGAACTACCTAAAGGAATGAAAATAATATCAAACAAAAACAAAGAAAAATGGAATAATCATCAGAAGATCAGTCAAAACCACAACACAGCATTGGCCACGATTAGGTTACGGCCAAACTAAGAGCGCATAAAGTAATGCAAGGTCATTGTGCCCGCATTCAAAGAAATCAAACAACATATATATATACAAGCGACACATCATGTCCAAAACATGAGAATTAACTTAAGTATTGTGTCAAACTATCACACCTAACATGGTGTAATACATTATGCCGATCAAATGGTAATGCGTCCAAATAGCCTGCACAGTAAAACCGAAAAACGCTAGTGAAATAAAACATCATACGATCTTGCTCTCTAGGGACCACAATCAATAACGAAAAGCAGGGATAGCCAATTGTCAACACCGAAGACTATCGACATCCCATAATATTTTCTCAATTAATAACATAATTATAACGCACCCCCTTTGATATCACGCCGCCAAACTCTCTAAAACCGTTGACTTCATTTAAAAATAACAGTCCAAACTATGAATGGTGATTGAATTAACAAATAACTGCAACTACCCAGCTAACATATTTCACTATTGTATTCCTTCAAAAACACAATGAATGCCAGGCTACAACAGAATTTGGAACAACATAAGGCAAAATTCGGCGAAATGCGAAAATTTGAAGGAATGCACAATGAAAGGCAAAAACCTAATTTTATGCTTAATCCTATTTGAAAACAGCATCTAAAATTTACACCAGTAATTTGTTGACCCACTGTCAACCAATCTAATAATAATACACCAATTTAAGCATATTAGTCCCTAACTATAAACTCAAATCCGCAATCTAAACTAAATACAGTTTTTAATATTTTGATCCAGAGAACCACGGACTAATAAAAACCCATAAATTAACGTAACCTACCAACATACAAAATAATAAATGACCAAATTCTGTATCCACCATACATACACAATCAATCCGCTCCCACAAAACTAATATGACTTCCCCAAACACAATCCTGTATTGTCACTCACATTATTAATACTTATAACGAGTTAT
This sequence comes from Conus betulinus, assembly GCA_016801955.1. Classification (NCBI taxonomy): domain Eukaryota; kingdom Metazoa; phylum Mollusca; class Gastropoda; order Neogastropoda; family Conidae; genus Conus; species Conus betulinus. The sequence goes on along the minus strand of JADBJO010008238.1, from coordinate 89,142 downwards.
CCTAAAACTTTGCTCCTCTAAGTCTTTATAAAGTAAAACGTAGTGGCTGCCTACCACATGGTCATTCTAAAGCCCACAAATGTGCAAAATCAAAATCCTTTTAAATCTAAACATTACACCACAATCCAGTAAAATAAAACCATGAAAACGAAACATAACACAATACAATATTAACTACATACATATTTTTCTTCAAACAAACTCAACTAACCTGATTTAGCACTAACTGCATCTGCCAAGATTCAAGTGTGATCTTCCCTCTCTTGTCCCAGCAGGAAGTGGCAGAAGAACACCAACAGACCGGAAGTGTCTAATTACTCAGACCTACTGAAAATGACTATTTAGCGCAAACTCACTACCTTAAAATTACTAACCTGACCACATTAGACAGGTTACATACTGGTCAGACCTTGGGTGCCTTCCGGTCGATTTTCAGCACTATACTCGTGTGTGTGTGTGTGTGTGTGTGTGTGTGTGTGTGTGCCTGTGTGTGTGTGCCCGTGTGTGTGTGTGTGAGTGTGTGTGTGTGTGCCTATGTGTGTGTGTGTGTGCCTCTGTGTGTGTGTGTGTGTGTGTGCCTATGCGTGTGTGTGCATGTGCGTGTGTGCACAGGTGTGTGTGTGTGTGTGCGTGGATGTGTGTGTGTTCATGTTCACATGTGTTCGTGTGTGTTGTTGTCATACTCTGGCTAAAAGACTCCAGGGATCAGTGTACTTTATTGTTTTTATTTGTTAAATTTCTACTGTTATAATTATTACCAGTCAGTGACTATGTCATCTTCTGGACAGCCATTTCAAATCCTGTTTACAAATAATACCAGAACAACCAGCATGTGCATGTATTATAGCTTGACATTGAATGCTGTGTGCTTTAGGTTCAAATCCCAGCAGAACAAATGTCATCTTTTCAATTACACTCAATGGATGTAGCATCTATATGAAGAATCAGTCCTCATTAAAACCAGTTCATTGTACAGTTCAGCCCTTGAAGTAAGCTTATGTTGTGCCTAACTGAGCCAAGACCTTACACTGTACTACTACACTGGCCGACACTTTCATAAATAAATCATTCATATGAAGGATCATTTTCATCAAGTTACAAACTTCATATTTTTTGCTGTATTGAAATGATGTGACATTGTGTTTGTCCATTTAGTTAGTCTATGTATACATGACTGTAACTTATCATATTTATCTTGAGAGTCAATAGCCTAATACAAAGCGTTAGTATGGTCTGTGAAAAATTTTGATGCCACTATCAACCTAGTTGGGTAAATCATTATACATAATAAATGAACAAAACGGGTCCTAGAACACTGCCCTAAGGTACACCACTTGTTACATTGACTTTCAGGAGGTTTTTTTATTTAGTGATACCTACATCCTTGATTTGATATTATGCAAAAATAATGAGGACTTGAACAATCACTCTTATCCTCCTCCAACATGTGACTCTGTTGGCTGACATTCACTTCGATGACAATCCTATGGCAACAGCAGTCTGATGGGAAAAAAAGTCAGAAATATATGGTGAACAAACTTCAATGGATTGACAGAGTTTTTAAACAAAACTGACTGGAAAAAAAAGGTCAATGACAATAACAGCTTATCTTGTGGCAATCAAGTGAAAAAGATTCAGAAATATATGATGAACATTGCAATGGATACTTAAAAGGATTGAGGAATTCTTTAGCAAAATTGGCTGGAGAAAAATTCTTGTTGACAACAACTTAGATGAAAACAATGTTAGAAATAAAAATAAAAAAAAAATTGTGAAGGAAGAGAATTTTATATATATACCTTTCCGGTGCCTTTAACCCAGAATTTCATTCCAGAAAAAGTGTTCACACACATTGCACTTGACAAGATTAGACCCAAACATCATCATGCTTTAAAGATGTGCAACAAATCTGAGACTAAGGAAAACAGGATTCCTATGCTCACTTAAAGAACCAAGTCAAACTGGCAGTGAGAAAGGCAATGAAGGCAAAAGAAAGCAAATTTGCAAGAAGAAAAAAAAAGAGAGACCCCAGAAGTTTTTATGCTTGCGTTTCTCCCAGGACAAAACCCAAAGAGAGAATAAGTAACCCATAATGCCTGATGGTACGCTGACTCAGAATAATGAAGAAAACGCTGAGATGCCCAATATATATTTTTCAGGTGCTTTCAAAGAATACAGCAGTAAACTGCCTCACTTTCCTAAATGCACAGATAAAGTAGTTTCTATATACTGAGAAAGAAATCAATAATAACTTGTCTAAGTATTTCTCAATCATCTGCTCCATACATAATTCATCCACAAAGATGAAAGGAAGCAAAAGAGATCTGCTTACATAATTCGTCCATGAAGATGAAAGGAAGCAAAAGGTTAACAGTTCTTTTAATACTTCTTTTTGACAAACAATGAGAAATGGTGCAATACCTGACAGCTGGATGGTCGGAGTCGAGCCTATTTAAAAACAAAAAGAAAAAAGTTACAGACCAATAAACCTCACATCAGTCGTTTGTGGACATTTGATTAAGGATAAAAAATAAATAAACATTTATATTGCAATAGCTTATTGTCCCACACACAGTTTGGGTTTACATCTGACAGATGGTGTATTACACATTACCAAGCACTATAAGACAACCAATGTAAGGCAGGCACTTAAGGTCTGACCAGTGCATTGGGCTAATGCATAGGTCAGACATTTGCTAAGTCATAGCCACGAGATCCTCTTCTTCAATTCTGTCATCTTAGTTGTTAATTCATTTATCCATTAGCAATCGTGCACAGTGTGGTCTCAAAACTTAGCAGATATGGTGTAGCATGTATGGACAAGTTCGCACGCAGCGACGCCTCCTTGATGACATTGAAACTGAAACAAGCACAATAAATGATTTGATGGGTATGCTGAATAAAAACATTACATTCAGTGTTATATACATGCATCTCCCAAAATCATTCAGCAAAGTCCAACAGGAAAGCCTTATGTAAGTTATGAGATCATAGGGTTCAGGATGTACTTTCTGACTGGCCTGATTTTTTTGTTGTTGACAGATCTCAGTATATGAGCCTTTGCAAAGCCAAACTATGACTATAATCATTACCCATGGTGTTCCTCAAGGTTAATTTAGGACTAACATTGGTTATATACATGGTAACTTGTTTTTGAACATTTTTAGTTGAGTTCACCAAAGCTTACAGTAGTATTCTTACGAGATGATGAAAGCAGATGTAAATTACAAGCTTGGAAAGACAACTTGGTAAGTGCACTGGCAAACAAAATTCAATAGTGAAAATTGTAAAATCTTGCATATTGATCACAACATCCCAAGCTATTTATATGAAATTGATGGTTGTGACCTACAATCTACTGAAGTGGAGGAAGACTTAAGGTTCATGGTTAACAAACACCTTAAGTTCAAGCAGTGTATCACTGCTACCGTCAAAATGCCACATGAAATAGCAGGGATGATTGCACACCATACTCCGTTCAAAACCCAAGGATATAATGGTTCCAGTCTCTGAATCCCTAGTAAGAGCAATTCTGGAACATGGTAATATGGTGTGGTTTCCAAAATCTGTGGAAGCATGTATTTATACAAAATGTGTAAATATATATATATATATATATATATATATATATACTGTGTTGCTAACCAACAATAATTTTTTTTAAGTGCTCAACCGAGTTGGGAGCGGCTATCTAACATTAAAAAAAAACCTTGGAAAACAAATTGGACTGTACAGAGATGACGGCCTCGCTGCACTGAGTGATAGCCCTAGAAACATTGAAAATAAGAAAAAAGAATTGTGCAAATCTTCCACGACCAAATTTAAAAATCACCACAGAAGCAAACAAAAAGATAGTGAATTATTTAGACATCACGTTACACCTCAACCAACATACATTACACCTGTTTATGTAAATATCAAAAGTAATCACCCACCTTCCATACTCAAAAACAATACCTAGAGGCATAAACAAGAGATTATCTAATCTGTCATGTAATGAAACAGTATTTAATAACACTGCAGCTGAGTACCAAGAAGCGTTACACCAAAGTGGCTACAACTATAAATTACACTATGACCCAGGAAATGATATGAGCAGACACAAGAAGAACAGGAAAAGGAAAATCATATGGTACAACCCCCCCCCCCCCCCCCCCCGATGGAAGAGAGTTAAAACAAACGTTGGGAAAGAATTCTTTAAAATTCTGACATCTTCTTTCCCAAAAGAGCACAAGCTGTTTAAGATATTTAACAGGCACAACATCAAATTATCATACTCATGTATGCCGAATCTCAAAAACATCATTGATTCAACAACAAAATGAAAAGCAGTACAGAGACAAACGAGGTGAAGAAAGGAAATCTTGCAATTGTACCAAGAAAGAACAGTGCCCTCTAAACAATAAATGCCTCCACAGCAATATTGTATATCAAGCCACTGTAAATCATCAGAACGCTGAAGAAACATATATAGTATCACTGAAAACCAATTTAAAACTAGATATGCAAATCATAAACAGTCATTTAACAAGAAAGATACAAAAATCAAACAGAATTGAGTAAATATATTTGGAAACTCAAAGATAAAAAAATAGACTACAACATATCCTGGAAAATCTTAAAAAGAGCTGCATCATATAATACATTTCAAAAAGATGTAATTTATGCCTAACAGAAAATATATGATACTATGCAAACCAAAATTAGCAACCCTAAACACTAGGATAGAAATGGTTAACAATTGCAGACACAAATGGAAGTTCCTATCAGCGAGCAAAAATTAAAAACACACATGAAAAACACTGACCGCACGTGATGGCAGACAGGCTGTAGGTTTTTATCACTTACATTTTAATCTAAGTTTTAACATATATATATATATATATATATATATATATATATATATATATATGCAAAAAAGTCAATAGTTTTGAACAACTGAAGTCATAAAGAACGCCAACAATTATTGTAACTGCCCAGAATTGATTATTGATGTGTAAGGGGTGATACGATCAGGACTTATAAAATTCTGCGTGGTTGTTATAATGTCAAAACCACTTTAATCTGTTTACTTTAAAAACATCAACAATAAGAGGGCATGCATTCTACGAAAAAGATAGATAAATCTTTTGCCCAAAGTAACTTACTCGCACACTTTTTACAAAAAGGGTAATTTCATCGTCACATGAGGAACACTTAAAAATTTTTTAAAAATCGAGTAAACAAATATGAGCTTAGGCAATGTGAGCAAAGACTGGACAGTTTGTTCCATAACAGCTGAGGTGCTCATTCCGACAAGATCTCAGTTAATCTTTCTGCCTGAGAGCAAGCAAACAAGGCGGTCATGCAATCAATGGAACATCGAGTGAAAATAGAAGAGAAATGAACATTAAAAAAAACATAAACAATAATAAACAAACAAATAAAATTAAATAAATAAAAATGAAAATAATAATAATGAAGGGAAGGAGAGAGTGGGGGTGGGGAGGTGGGCTGAGCTTGGGAAATATCTGGAAATGTACCCCAACGTACAAACCAGCCGCCGTGGCGAAGTGGTTAGCGTCGCGGACTCCCGGCTGGGAGGTCGTGGGTTCGAATCCCATCAGAGTCCTGTGGCTTTTTCTGCCCCGACCGGCTCCTACCCCAGAGTTGAGTTTGCTGCGGACTCAGTTTGGGAAGACTGGGACCACACAGTCGAGTTTCATCCACTTAATGGATGCGTTTCTGAGAGTGTTGCTCAAATTTCCTGACCAACACTGCAGGTGCCTGTATCTCTCGGGACTACAAGAGCCACATTTTTTTATTGCTGTAAAACATTCTGTTTGTATCAACAACTACACACATAGGAAGAAAATCTGCCATACACAATCGTAAATGTTTTATTTTTATAAAAACTCTTTTTACACACCTGAAAAATTATCCCGAACGCTGAAAACCGGAAGTGACGTCGTTTTTGGAACTGTATGGAGACCTGCGGGAACATAGTCTGCTGAGAAGTGCCAACAAAAACCAGTTGCAGCCGTCTTTTTAGTCCTTACCATGGCGCATAATGATCATGCGTACACCTCGCTCAGTTCGGAAAACGTCCCAAAGAAGAAAAGGCGAACAGGGGGATACTGTTGTGTAGCTGAATGCAACAGTTCGCACAGTCGAGGCTTCAGTTTGCACGGTTTCCCGAGCGACGAGTCAATCAAGCGACAGTGGGTAAGGTTCGTCCAGACACATCGTCAAGATTTTGGGCCCAAGTTTGGGACGCCCAATGCGCATTCTTTCATTTGCGAAAAAGCATTTTAAACCTGAATGTTACCCATTGAGCCAAAGTATCAAACGAAGCATGGGCATCAAAACAAATGCAGCTCTGATTCCTGGCTCGGTGCCAACCATCCACAAGCCAGTGTGTCTGACCACAGCCAACAGCATGAGCACCGAGAGCACAACCACAATTGTGACACAGGCCTCCACTCCGGCACACAGTACAACTGTCACGACATCTGTGCATTCTACAGTGTGCTCCATTTTACCAGGAGTGAGTCAGGTGCGAGGGGCCTATGCAAAAAGGGAACGCCAAAGGGTAAGTGATAGTATAGTAGGCCTATTGTAATTAGTATAGAATAGTTTAGTACAAAGTTGCTCGGCATGTATAGGCCGCTGGGCCTGTTGCTGTTCATTCAATCAGGAAATTAGGACTAGCCTAACTTTGGGCTACACATAGCAATCTTTTCATCGCCCTTACTATCAAAGTACAACTGTTTTTGCTGTCTATTTTCTGTGACACCCACGGGGTTGGCTATGGCTTGCATTGCTACAGTACAGACAACATAAAGTAATAAAAATAAAATTTTGTGTTATTTCTTGTTATATCTGTACTCCAAACCTCAATGTTTTTAGCAGTACAGTAAGAGGATGGAGATCATAATTCTGTGGCCGTTCATGCCCTGATCTCATGGTGACCTCAGTTTTCGATGTCCTTCTCTCCACGTCTGTGGCCTTGGTTTGGTTCCGTCGGGGTCACCGGTATCGGCGAGTCCATGGGGGCTGTCGTTGGACGGACGTGGTGGCGCCCTCCGGAGGGAGAGCTCACTCACGCCGGCTCCGCGACTAAGCAATTATTGTCGTCAGTAGGGGGCTTAGTAGGTGGTGTCCTGCGTATGTTAGATCAGAACAGGCGCCACTGAACACCACCGAAGTGACTCGGCAGCAGTGCAGTGTCTCCCTCCGGTGGGTTTGCCTCTTGACGACTTGACATTGACTGCTCCCTGTGGATTGCCGGTGCCGGGCTGCGCCGCAGCCCCGCACCGGCAATCCACAGGAGACAGTCAATGTCAAGTCGTCAAGAGGCAACCCACCGGAGGAGACACTGCACTGCTGCCGAGTCACTTCGGTGGTGTTCAGTGGCGCCTGTTCTGATCTAACATACGCAGGACACCACCTACTAAGCCCCCTACTGACGACAATAATTGCTTAGTCGCGGAGCCGGCGTGAGTGAGCTCTCCTCCGGAGGGCGCCACCACGTCCGTCCAACGACAGCCCCCATGGACTCGCGATACCGGTGACCTATGCCACTGAATTTGATTTCCGCTGAACATTGTTGCCCAAAAATGTATTGTACCATGTTCATTACATGTACATGATCTCCATCCTCTTACTGTACTGCTAAAACATTGAGGTTTGGAGTACAGATATAACAAGAAATAACAAAAATTTTATTTTTATTACTTTATGTTGTCTGTACTGTAGCAATGCAAGCCATAGCCAACCCCGTGGGTGTCACAGAAAATAGACAGCAAAAACAGTTGTACTTTGATAGTAAGGGCGATGAAAAGATTGCTATGTGTAGCCCAAAAGTTAGGCTAGTCCTAATTTCCTGATTGAATGAACAGCAACAGGCCCAGCGGCCTATACATGCCGAGCAACTTTGTACTAAACTATTCTATACTAATTACAATAGGCCTACTATACTATCACTTACCCTTTGGCGTTCCCTTTTTGCATAGGCCCCTCGCACCTGACTCACTCCTGGTAAAATGGAGCACACTGTAGAATGCACAGATGTCGTGACAGTTGTACTGTGTGCCGGAGTGGAGGCCTGTGTCACACAATTGTGGTTGTGCTCTCGGTGCTCATGCTGTTGGCTGTGGTCAGACACACTGGCTTGTGGATGGTTGGCACCGAGCCAGGAATCAGAGCTGCATTTGTTTTGATGCCCATGCTTCGTTTGATACTTTGGCTCAATGGGTAACATTCAGGTTTAAAATGCTTTTCGCAAATGAAAAGAATGCGCATTGGGGCGTCCCAAACTTGGGCCCAAAATCTTGACGATGTGTCTGGACGAACCTTACCCACTGTCGCTTGATTGACTCGTCGCTCGGGAAACCGTGCAAACTGAAGCCTCGACTGTGCGAACTGTTGCATTCAGCTACACAACAGTATCCCCCTGTTCGCCTTTTCTTCTTTGGGACGTTTTCCGAACTGAGCGAGGTGTACGCATGATCATTATGCGCCATGGTAAGGACTAAAAGACGGCTGCAACTGGTTTGTTGGCACTTCTCAGCAGACTATGTTCCCGCAGGTCTCCATACAGTTCCAAAAACCGACGTCACTTCCGGTTTTCAGCGTTCGGGATAATTTTTCAGGTGTGTAAAAAGAGTTTTTATTAAAATAAAAACATTTACGATTGTGTATGGCAGATTTTCTTCCTATGTGTGTAGTTGTTGATACAACAGAATGTTTTACAGCAATAAAAAAAATGTGGCTCTTGTAGTCCCGAGAGATACAGGCACCTGCAGTGTTGGTCAGGAAATTTGAGCAACACTCTCAGAAACGCATCATTAAGTGGATGAAACTCGACTGTGGTCCCATTCTTCCCAACTGAGTCCGCAGCAAACTCAACTCTGGGTAGGAGCCGGTCGGGGCAGAAAAAACCCACAGGACTCTGATGGGATTCGAACCCACGACCTCCGTTTGTTGTTATACATGCTAATTTTTGTACGTTGAAGTACATTTCCAGATATTTCCCAAGCTCAGCCCACCTCCCATCCCCACTCTCTCCTTCCCCTTCATTATTATTTTCATTTTATTTATGTAATTTTATTTGTTTTGTTTATTATTGTTTATGTTTTTTTTTTAATGTTCATTTCTCTTCTATTTTCACTCGATGTTCCATTATCATTGCATGACCGCCTTGTTTGCTTGTTTGCTCTCTTACACTATTTCATCTCACTGCATGTTGTAGTCCCTACTCAGGGCGAGGACTGGATGTAAAAAAGTACGTCAGTGCTTGTCTATTATCCTCGTAAATAAAGAATTTGTGTGTGTGTGTGTGTGTGTGTGTGTGTGTGTGTGTGTGTGTGGTGTGTGTCTCTCTCTCTCTCTCTCTCTCTCTCTCTCTCTCTCTCTCTCTCTCTCTCTCTCTCTCTCAGCAGAAAGATTAACTGAGATCTTGTCGGAATGAGCACCTCAGCTGTTATGGAACAAACTGTCCAGTCTTTGCTCACATTGCCTAAGCTCATATTTGTTTACTCGATTTTTAAAAAATTTTTAAGTGTTCCTCATGTGACGATGAAATTACCCTTTTTGTAAAAAGTGTGCGAGTAAGTTACTTTGGGCAAAAGATTTATCTATCTTTTTCGTAGAATGCATGCCCTCTTATTGTTGATGTTTTTAAAGTAAACAGATTAAAGTGGTTTTGACATTATAACAACCACGCAGAATTTTATAAGTCCTGATCGTATCACCCCTTACACATCAATAATCAATTCTGGGCAGTTACAATAATTGTTGGCGTTCTTTATGACTTCAGTTGTTCAAAACTATTGACTTTTTTGCATATATATATATATATAGTGTTTTTCATGTGTTTTTTTTTTCTGCTCGCTGATAGGAACTTCCATTTGTGTCTGCAATTGTTAACCATTTCTATCCTAGTGTTTAGGGTTGCTAATTTTGGTTTGCATAGGATCATATATTTTTCTGTTAGGCATAAATTACATCTTTTTGAAATGTTATTATATGATGCAGCTCTTTTTTTAGATTTTTTTCCAGGATATGTTGTAGTCTATTTTTTTTATCTTTGAGTTTCCAATATATTTACTCAATTCTGTTTGATTTTTGTATCTTTCTTTGTTAAATGACTGTTTATGATTTGCATATCTAGTTTTAAATTGGTTTTCAGTGATACCTATATATGTTTCTTCAGCGTTCTCTGATTTTACAGTGGCTTGATATACAATATTGCTGTGGAGGCATTTATTGTTTAGAGGGCACTGTTTTTTCTGGGTACAGTTGCAAGATTTCCTTTCTTCACCCTCGTTTGTCTCTGTACTGCTTTTCGTTTTGTTGGTTGAATCAATGATTTTTTTGAGATTCGGCATACATGAGTATGATAATTGATGATGTGTGCCTGTTAAATATCTTAAACAGCTTGTGCTCTTTTGGGAAAGAAGATGTCAGAATTTTAAAGAATTCTTTCCCAACGTTTGTTTTTTAACTCTTCCATCGTATGGGGGGTTGTACCATATGATTTTCCTTTTCCTGTTCTTCTTGTGTCTGCTCATATCATTTCCTGGGTCATAGTGTAATTTGTAGTTGTAGCCACTTTGGTGTAACGCTTCTTGGTACTCAGCTGCAGTGTTATTAAATACTGTTTCATTACATGACAGATTAGAAGTATGGAAGGTGGGTGATTACTTTTGATATTTACATAAACAGGTGTGTCATTTGGTTTTTTGTATGGTTTAAATGTATGTTGGTTGAGGTCTAACGTGATGTCTAAATAATTCACTATCTTTTTGTTTTAGCTTCTGTGGTGATTTTTAAATTTTGGTCGTGGAAGATTTTGCACAATTCTTACGGAGTATGGTGTGCAATCATCCCTGCTATTCATGTGGCATTTTGACGGTAGCAGTGATACACTGCTTGAACTTAAGGTGTTTGTTTAACCATGAACCTTAAGTCTTCCTCCACTTCAGTAGATTGTAGGTCACAACCATCAATTTCATATAAATAGCTTGGGATGTTGTGATCAATATGCAAGATTTTACAATTTTCACTATTGAATTTTGTTTGCCAGTGCACTTAACCAAGTTGTCTTTCCAAGCTTGTAATTTACATCTGCTTTCATCATCTCGTAAGAATACTACTGTAAGCTTTGGTGAACTCAACTAAAAATGTTCAAAAACAAGTTACCATGTATATAACCAATGTTAGTCCTAAATTAACCTTGAGGAACACCATGGGTAATGATTATAGTCATAGTTTGGCTTTGCAAAGGCTCATATACTGAGATCTGTCAACAACAAAAAAATCAGGCCAGTCAGAAAGTACATCCTGAACCCTATGATCTCATAACTTACATAAGGCTTTCCTGTTGGACTTTGCTGAATGATTTTGGGAGATGCATGTATATAACACTGAATGTAATGTTTTTATTCAGCATACCCATCAAATCATTTATTGTGCTTGTTTCAGTTTCAATGTCATCAAGGAGGCGTCGCTGCGTGCGAACTTGTCCATACATGCTACACCATATCTGCTAAGTTTTGAGACCACACTGTGCACGATTGCTAATGGATAAATGAATTAACAACTAAGATGACAGAATTGAAGAAGAGGATCTCGTGGCTATGACTTAGCAAATGTCTGACCTATGCATTAGCCCAATGCACTGGTCAGACCTTAAGTGCCTGCCTTACATTGGTTGTCTTATAGTGCTTGGTAATGTGTAATACACCATCTGTCAGATGTAAACCCAAACTGTGTGTGGGACAATAAGCTATTGCAATATAAATGTTTATTTATTTTTTATCCTTAATCAAATGTCCACAAACGACTGATGTGAGGTTTATTGGTCTGTAACTTTTTTCTTTTTGTTTAAATAGGCTCGACTCCGACCATCCAGCTGTCAGGTATTGCACCATTTCTCATTGTTTTGTCAAAAAGAAGTATTAAAAGAACTGTTAACCTTTTGCTTCCTTTCATCTTCATGGACGAATTATGTAAGCAGATCTCTTTTGCTTCCTTTCATCTTTGTGGATGAATTATGTATGGAGCAGATGATTGAGAAATACTTAGACAAGTTATTATTGATTTCTTTCTCAGTATAGAAACTACTTTATCTGTGCATTTAGGAAAGTGAGGCAGTTTACTGCTGTATTCTTTGAAAGCACCTGAAAATATATATTGGGCATCTCAGCGTTTTCTTCATTATTCTGAGTCAGCGTACCATCAGGCATTATGGGTTACTTATTCTCTCTTTGGGTTTTGTCCTGGGAGAAACGCAAGCATAAAAACTTCTGGGGTCTCTCTTTTTTTTTTCTTCTTGCAAATTTGCTTTCTTTGCCTTCATTGCCTTTCTCACTGCCAGTTTGACTTGGTTCTTTAAGTGAGCATAGGAATCCTGTTTTCCTTAGTCTCAGATTTGTTGCACATCTTTAAAGCATGATGTTTGGGTCTAATCTTGTCAAGTGCAATGTGTGGAACACTTTTTCTGGAATGAAATTCTGGGTTAAAGGCACCGGAAAGGTATATATATAAAATTCTCTTCCTTCACAATTTTTTTTTATTTTTATTTCTAACATTTGTTTTCATCTAAGTTGTTGTCAACAAGAATTTTTCTCCAGCCAATTTTGCTAAAGAAATTCCTCAATCCTTTTAAGTATCCATTGCAATGTTCATCATATATTTCTGAATCTTTTTCACTTGATTGCCACAAGATAAGCTGTTATTGTCATTGACCTTTTTTTTCCAGTCAGTTTTGTTTAAAAACTCTGTCAATCCATTGAAGTTTGTTCACCATATATTTTCTGACTTTTTTTCCCATCAGACTGCTGTTGCCATAGGATTGTCATCGAAGTGAATGTCAGCCAACAGAGTCACATGTTGGAGGAGGATAAGAGTGATTGTTCAAGTCCTCATTATTTTTGCATAATATCAAATCAAGGATGTATGTATCACTAAATAAAAAAACCTCCTGAAAGTCAATGTAACAAGTGGTGTACCTTAGGGCAGTGTTCTAGGACCCGTTTTGTTCATTTATTATGTATAATGATTTACCCAACTAGGTTGATAGTGGCATCAAAATTTTTTCACAGACCATACTAACGCTTTGTTATTAGGCTATTGACTCTCAAGATAAATATGATAAGTTACAGTCATGTATACATAGACTAACTAAATGGACAAACACAATGTCACATCATTTCAATACAGCAAAAAATATGAAGTTTTGTAACTTGATGAAAATGATCCTTCATATGAATGATTTATTTATGAAAGTGTCGGCCAGTGTAGTAGTACAGTGTAAGGTCTTGGCTCAGTTAGGCACAACATAAGCTTACTTCAAGGGCTGAACTGTACTGAACAATGAACTGGTTCTTCATAAGATGCACATGAGGACTGATTCTTCATATAGATGCTACATCCATTGAGTGTAATTGAAAAGATGACATTTGTTCTGCTGGGATTTGAACCTAAAGCACACAGCATTCAATGTCAAGCTATAATACATGCACATGCTGGTTGTTCTGGTATTATTTGTAAACAGGATTTGAAATGGCTGTCCAGAAGATGACATAGTCACTGACTGGTAATAATTATAACAGTAGAAATTTAACAATAAAACAATAAGTACACTGATCCCTGGAGTCTTTTAGCCAGAGTATGACAACAACACACACGAACACATGTGAACATGAACACACACACACATCCACGCACACACACACACACCTGTGCACACACGCACATGCACACACACGCATAGGCACACACACACACACACACACACAGGCACACACACACACACACATAGGCACACACACACACACACACACACACACACACGGGCACACACACACAGGCACACACACACACACACACACACACACACACACACACGAGTATAGTGCTGAAAATCGACCGGAAGGCACCCAAGGTCTGACCAGTATGTAACCTGTCTAATGTGGTCAGGTTAGTAATTTTAAGGTTGTCAATGTATAATTTATAATATATTTTTTATTTGACTTAGTAATTAGATGAGTGTCTTAAAATTAGTGAGTTTGCGCTAAATAGTCATTTTCAGTAGGTCTGAGTAATTAGACACTTCGGTCTGTTGGTGTTCTTCTGCCACTTCCTGCTGGGACAAGAGAGGGAAGATCACACTTGAATCTCTTGGCAGATGCAGTTAGTGCTAAATCAGGTTAGTTGAGTTTGTTTGAAGAAAAATATGTATGTAGTTAATATTGTATTGTGTTATGTTTCGTTTTCATGGTTTTATTTTTACTGGATTGTGGTGTAATGTTTTTAGATTTAAAAGGATTTTGATTTTGCACATTTGTGGGCTTTAGAATGACCATGTGGCAGGCAGCCACTACGTTTTACTTTATAAAGACTTAGAGGTAGCAAAGTTTTAGGATAACTCGTTATAAGTATTAATAATGTGAGTGACAATACAGGATTGTGTTTGGGGAAGTCATATTAGTTTTGTGGGGAGCGGATTGATTGTGTATGTATGGTGGATACAGAATTTGGTCATTTATTATTTTGTATGTTGGTAGGTTACGTTAATTTATGGGTTTTTATTAGTCCGTGGTTCTCTGGATCAAAATATTAAAAACTGTATTTAGTTTAGATTGCGGAATTGATTGAGTTTATAGTTAGGGGACTAATATGCTTAAATTGGTGTATATTATTATTAGATTGTTGACAGTGGGTCAACAAATTACTGGTGTAAATTTTAGATGCTGTTTTCAAATAGGATTAAGCATAAAATTAGGTTTTTGCCTTTCATTGTGCATTCCTTCAAATTTTCGCATTTCGCCGAATTTTGCCTTATGTTGTTCCCAATTCTGTTGTAGCCTGGCATTCATTGTGTTTTGAAGGAATACAATAGTGAAATATGTTAGCTGGGTAGTTGCAGTTATTTGTTAATTCAATCACCATTCATAGTTTGGACTGTTATTTTTAAATGAAGTCAACGGTTTTTAGAGAGTTTGGCGGCATGATATCAAAGGGGGTGCGTTATAATTATGTTATTAATTGAGAAAATATTATGGGATGTTGATAGTCTTCGGTGTTGACAATGGGCTATCCCTGCTTTTCGTTATTGATTGTTCCCTAGAGAGCAAGATCGTATGATGTTTTATTTCACTAGCGTTTTTCGGTTTTACTGTGCAGGCTATTTGGACGCATTACCATTTGACCGGCATAATGTATTACACCATGTTAGGTGTGATAGTTTGACACAATACTTAAGTTAATTCTCATGTTTTGGACATGATGTGTCGCTTGTATATATATATGTTGTTTGATTTCTTTGAATGCGGGCACAATGACCTTGCATTACTTTATGCGCTCTTAGTCTGGCCGTAACCTAATCGTGGCCAATGCTGTGTTGTGGTTTTGACTGATCTTCTGATGATTATTCCATTTTTCTTTTGTTTTGTTTGATATAATTTTCATTCCTTTAGGTAGTTCTATTGATTGCGGATATTGTGGGGACCTTTTCTTAATGCTTCCGAGCATTAATGTAACTATTAATTCTACTGAGGGTCAGCAGTTCATATTCTGGTGTTGAGGTAATGCTGACAAAGTGGGTAACTATTTGGCTGGAATGGCAAATGTCAAGGGTGAATTAATGTTTTGTTAGGCTATGGGCCTATTAGTATTAATTGTGAACTGACCACACTTGGGCATAGCTGTGGTTTTGCCAAACCCATCCGGTGTTGGCTGGGATGTGTGTAATTCCCTGCTATTCAATTTGACGATTGGATTTGATCACAGTGGAGTTAACACTATCCCCTTCTAAAAGTAAAATGGAAAATGTTGTTAACGGGGTTATTTGATGTAATGATCCTGCCAGGGGAACAGAGATTTAAATATGTGCCCACCCTTTTGTTCTCCAATGTTAATTGGGAAACTTGAATTAGTGTTTTGATTCCTATTGTATATTTTGCTTGTAATTTTCTATTTAATAAGTGACTGTTTATTATTTTTCCTTTTTCAGTGCTACTTTTCCGCATCTGCTATTTCTTGTTTTCTTCTCTATCCCATTGTTTTATTGCTTTCATTATCCTAACCACCTATACTGAGGGTATATTTTGAATTGTTTTGGTAGTTCAAATTTTGGAAGACTGTATTCTTTGGAATTGCAGGAGAGGCAGTGACTGGAATTAAAATTTAAAGTTGGCAATACATTGTGCATTTTTGTTTCCTTGGGGTAAAGCGTGCGTGAACCTGGGTTACAAGTACATTGGGCCAATACATAGGTCAGGCTTCTACAAAGTTGTGTCCACGAGACCCTCGTCTTAAATCCTTTTATTTTAGGAATTAAGTCTATTTATCCATCCAATTAGTTTATTCATCCATCCACCTGTAAATCCTGTGACACCTCCTTGAACAAAATGGAACTGGCAACAAAAGGCCCCGAGGAGAGACATGAGCAGAGCACTCTCTTCCACTGACTCTGCACACAGAACTCCCAGTGGTGTGGGAACAGGGTTTGGGACAGGTGGGGTGGGGGTTAATGGAGGTGAGAGGGTGGCAACGGTACTGTCCTCATTGTAGTCCCTTGAGAATGACCATGCATCGTCTTTCTCATGCTGACTTCTGCCAGGGGAGTATATTTCTGTCTGTCGTTTGTTGCGCCTGAAGAAGACATCTTTGTCAAAAATGTACTTGTCTCTTTTGTTGACAAAATCTGTGTAACTGTACTCCTTGTTTTGTATTTGTTTTTGCATTTTGTCTTGTTATCAGTAATGCTGTAGTCCAATTTATTTTCTTTCCATCATTCCCATTCCAGTCTACCTTTCTGCTCATAAGCTTTTCTTCACATGTACAAAATGTCAGGTATCAGTTACATTTCAACAGTATCATTATGAAATTGGTGTACTGATGTCCACAAAAAATGAAGATCAAATTCTCTTGATCCAAAGACAGCAAAGCTACTCTGTGTGTATGTGTGTGTGTGTGTGTGTGTGTGTGTGTGCGTGTTCTCTTGGTTCATGGAAATGTCTGCAGTGATGAACATGTTGGCTAAGCTACCAACTTAACACATAAACACACATGAGTTCACATTTATAAATGCACACGCACAAATACAAACCTGCTTACACACGAGCGCCAGTGCTTGTGCACAAGAACACAGCAGAGGCCCTCTCTCTCACACACACACACACACACACACACTCTCTCTCTCTCTCTCTCAAAAAAGCAACACATCCAATATAAGTACATGGATTTAATATAATAAAAACCACCACCACAGCAGGATTAATTATAAAAACCATTACAGAAATAGTACATTACAGAAAGAGTACAAAGGCAGGACCAAATAATCAAAACCCAGTACAGAATCAGTATAAAAGCAGGATCAACTTTCTTGCAAAAAAAAAACAACAACAACAACAAAAAAAAAAAAAAAAAATAGTTCCAACAGAGTTAGAAAAATCAAAAAGATTATGTAAAAATACACACATGGCTAATGTGCTTGTTTCAAATGGTTGGAACTGGCTTTCTTAACTGTTTGTATCTTTCTTTGCTTTGTTTTCTTTTTGAGCAGCCATCCTGTTTTATTCCATCTAAATTTTCATGGTTACACAAACGATTCATTCCTTAAGCCATCTTCATTTGTGAGCAAGTTGGCTAGACAATCTCCATGATGACAAACTAAGGAACTCTGCAGAAATGGTAGTCATGCTATTTCTTTTCTGTCTTTATACAATCCATTGGATGTTGCTGACAACACAAGAAAAATAGGGTAAGGTAAGGTAATATGGCTTATGGCTAATAGCCGGCCAGCCAACTGCAAAGGGCTATATCAGGGCTGTCACCAGTTAAAATCAACTCACAAGTCATCAAAAAAAAAGAAAAAAAACTTTCACACATCTCTCTGAAATACATCTTTTAAAAGCGTACCAGAAACTTCGTTAAAAATCTTTCTTCCATAAAATCCTAGATCAGATGAAATATGTTGATCTCTGTCAAAAACTCAAAGATCATATCAGGTGGAACATCTCTGAACAGGGTTTTCATGGGCTCTGCTGTACTGTTTATGTCTCACATCGTGCAAGTCCCAACAATCTAAAAGAATGTGTTTCACCGAGAGTGGAACATGACAATTTTTAAAAAATAATAAAAACAAAAAAAGCCAAAAAAAACAGGACTGTCAGACAGCTGATTTCACATGATGGGAAACATCTCTGTATGCCTAGTCAACATTCCTAACAATGCCTACAAACATACATAACTGACAGGTCAATTCTATTACAATCTGAACTAAAAGACACAAATGACAAATGTCAAATGTTTTGTTCTTTAGAAATAAGTAAACACTTCAGAAATTCACAACAAAGTCAGCAGATATGTGGCACATGATGAGCAAAATTTATAAGCCAGCATGTATGTATGAATGTGTGCGTATGTCTGTGTGTGTGTATGAATGTGTGTTTATGTCTGCATGTGTGTATGTGTGTGTGTGTGTATTTCTGCTTGTGTGTATGAATGTGTGTGTATGTCTGAATGTGTGTATGAATGTGTGTGTATGTCTGCATGTGTGGCAAGGTATGGAGTACAGGTGGGAGTATCTCCATCTTCCAGCTATCAACTATGTAAGTCTGCTTGTTGTACCAGCATAGTACAATTATCAGTATTATGTACATGTGTGACCAAAACAAACAAACAAAAAAAGTCAAAATCAGTTGTAAGTACTTGCAGAGTGCATATACAAATTTCTCCCGGGATGATGAAAAAACATTTCAAAGAAAAACAGTTGTGAGCAGATTTCACACAACAGCACACCAGCAGCAAAGTAGGAGGCATCATCCAGAAGTCTTATCAGTAATTTAACGCTGCCATTTCTTCTCATCTGCAGCAAAGGTTTTTAAGGTATTTTGGACAATAATTCAACCTTCTCAAAATGAAAATAACATAAAGATTGTATGTTTAACTATAGAAAATGTTATGCAAACACCTGTGCTTCACAGAAATGTGTCTTAGCGTGGAGCTGTTCAGATGCTATGTTTTTACAAGGCTGAATGCATATCTTTGATAACAACAGTTTGTGCCCATGAAGTCAAGGTCACTGTGACCTTTTAGATGGACAAATTCATCCATGTTCCTCTTCTTCAGTCCAGACTTCACCTCGCGGGATTTCTTTTCTTTTTTGTTTGTTTTTGGATCTCAAGCAGAACCTGTCTGGTAGAAGTTTTTTTTGAGTCTTCCGTGGTCTTGCGAAAAGGTGAAATCATCGCTCATTTTGTGGCCGGGGTGGTTGAAACTGGGTTTGTGAAGTAGAGAGGAGCACTACATGGGCACTGAAAATACGAAGTGAACTGGACGACACACAAGTGTGTTGCAGGGAGAAACTGACAAGAGTTTTGGATCACCTCTCCAATTAAGAGTTTTGTATACACTGGGCAATACAAGCGTTTACAAGTCTTTATATAAAACAATAACAATTTTTATATAAAACAAACAATAACAATATTTATATACAATGCATGTCTGTATGACTGCAGTACCACTCTCAGTGTGCAAGTGTATGTATGTGCTTGAAAATACTCTCTGCCTGTGTGTGTGTGTGTGTGTGTGTGTGTGTGCGTGCGTGCGTGCGTGCGTGCGTGCGTGCGTGCGTGTCTGTCTGTCCGTCTGTCTGTATATGTACGTGTGTGTCCACACGCATGCATGCATGCATGCACACATACATGTGTGTGTTCGTTTCTGTCCAAACTTCATCTCAAGCTTCATTTCAGCTGTTCCAAAGTGTACAATCCAATATTTGCCATCATTCTGGAAGGATATATACCTTGTCAAAATCTTGGTGACAATCAATACAACAGGTTTAGTTCAAATCAGGTATCAAGTCTATCCCTTATCAAGCTCGCTGAGAACTCAATCTTTCTTTTTGTGTGTCTAATTATGTTCTATGCCCTGCAAAGGCCAGAATGTAATACATGCTATGTAATATTGTGATAAAATACCTACCAAAGTATGATGATTCATCTGTGACATTTACCTTTGTTCATGATAAAACTTAAAGGTCAGTCATCATCAAATCCATTTCCAAGTAGTTGTAAACATAAAAGTTAACTGCTTTTGGTCAGCTGTTCACATGATGGTTTATCAATACTTCTGTAAAAGAAAGTGAACATTATAGGGGCTAAATGACTGATGTTACTGTCTTCTGTTATTGAAATGAACACTACAGGGGCGAAATGACTGATGTTACTGCCTTCTGTCATTGAAAGTGAACATCATAGGGGCTAATTTACTGATGTTACTGCCTTCTGTTATTGAAAGTGAACATTACAGGGGCTAATTTACTGATGTGACTGCCTAAGGGATATCAAACCCTTCAAAAGTTTTTTTTTCTTTTCTTTTCAATGAAATCAAATTAATGTTCAAAGAAGGACCACAACACATAAAGCCTTCATTACACCCATGGGACTCTGAATATACAGGGACCACAACACATAAAGCCTTCATTACACCCATGGGACTCTGAATACACAGGGACCACAACACATAAAGCCTTCATTACACCATGGGACTCTGAATACACAGGGACCACAACACATAAAGCCTTCATTACACCCATGGGACTCTGAATATACTGGGACCACAACACATAAAGCCTTCATTACACCCATGGGACTCTGAATACACAGGGACCACAACACATAAAGCCTTCATTACACCCATGGGACTTTTTCAATACACAGGGACCACAACACATAAATCCTTCATTACACCCATGGGACTCTGAATACACAGGGACCACAACACATAAACCCTTCATTACACCCATGGGACTCTTTCAATACACAGGGACCACAACACATAAAGCCTTCATTACACCCATGGACTCTGAATACACAGGGACCACAACACATAAAGCCTTCATTACACCCATGGGACTCTTTCAATACACAGGGACCACAACACATAAAGCCTTCATTACACCCATGGGACTGAATACACAGGGACCACAACACATAAAGCCTTCATTACACCCATGGGACTCTGAATATACAGGGACCACAACACATAAAGCCTTCATTACACCCATGGGACTCTGAATACACAGGGACCACCAACACAAGACAGCCTTCATTACACCCATGGGACTCTTTCAATACACAACGACCACAGCACAAGACAGCCTTCATTACACCATGGCACTCTTTGAATACACAAGAACCACCGACGCATATAGCCCTCATCACACCATGGGGCTCTTTGAATACATGCAGATGCCATGGGGCTTGGCTTCTACCCCTGCTACCTTCCAGCAGGTGGTGCAGTAAACCATGTCCAGTTTCCTTTTCCAGTTTGTTCTTATCTACTGAGATGATCACCAGGTTTATTCAAAGACATCTGAAGAAGATCTGGGGTATCTGGATCGACTGTTGGGGCGCATGACAGAGACAAGCCTAACACCTCAACTGGACATGTGGCAGCTCTCATGATGCGGTCACTTCACTGGGCCACACCATCTCTGCAAAAGGAGTGAGCTGCAAGGTCGGCATAGTTCAAGCAGTCAGGGAGTGGCCAAGACCAACCACTGCAATAGAACTTTACAGCTCCCTGGCTTTGCCAGCTACTACCATCGCTTCATTACTGCTGCTCCCCCACAGTCATTATACAGCCAGGCCCCAGCATGGTCTGGTCACCAAGGGGAAGCAAACACCAGTCCAATTCAACATTGCCACTCTGTGGAAAGCCAAACATCACAGGCAGCCTTCAGTCAGTTCAAGGCTGCCCTCATTACAGCTCCAGTCCTGAATATGTCCACTTTACCAAGCCTGATATTTGGAAACTGATGCCACCCATGAGGCTTTGAGTACCAGGATGGGGAATGGACCAGGATGTGGGGACATGGGGGGGGGATGCGGGGGGGAGGGTGTGTATGGGGCAGTAAGTGACTGCCTCTACACCCTACAGAAAAGAGCCAGGCCACAGCAGCATGAAGCTAGAATTCCCGGTGATGAAATAGGCCAGCATGAAGGAATTCTGACACTACCTCCTGGGTGCTAACTGCACTGTCCTAACAACAATCCCTCATCTATTTTAGGGCTGCCCCCAGGGGCTGTAGAACAGAGGTGGGCTGCATAACTGGTCCAGTCCAATTTTGCGGTGAAGCACAGCACCAACCAAATGCTGATGCCAAGTCAAATTGCCCTTTGCCCCCCTCCCAAATCCCTATTACTTTCCTTTCCCCAGAGGTCACCATGACTGAGGTGGTTTTCTGCACATACTAAGATCCGTGCCAGATACACAGTACCATGCCAACCAAAGGCACTGTATCCCTTTCCCATGGCAGCTCAGACAAATGCTCCCCTGCCTTTGAGATGAGAACCTCCAATGCCCGCAGAGGGAAAAAGCTGGCTTCTGGCCACCAGCCAGCTCAGACCATGCACTGTGTTCTTCTCTGCAGCAGCATTCCCGACTAATCTGCAGAGATGGTGTCTTGTTCCAGTGGACTCTGGACCCCAAACACGGACCATTTGAACCACCTGCCCACTCCAGTGCCTTCGCCCTGATGTCCTTGAGGCAATCCATAATCGAATGGGACACCAGGGACATCAATGGACCATGAACTGCTGCATCCGCATGTCTATGGACCAAGCACGTATGGTAAAGTCGAGAGGTACCCTTGCCAAATGTCTGCCTGTTCCATGAACTGACCACTTTCACCACCATGTCATCCTCAGAGGAATGCCCAGCATGAGAGGTCGGGCAGGTCTACAGCAACATGCTTCATGCCTCAACCTGGTTTGCGCCACACCTTTGCCACTGTGGTCAGCAGCCCAGGCTGTCCATCAATGACCTCTATGGACGTCTGGCCTCAAAATTGGCCAGCACTGTGGACTGAGCATGAAAACACTGACAGCATCTCAAGGCAGCCACCAGAAGATACTATATCGTCTACTAGATCGTCCTGCCACTGACTGGTGGCCCAGAGAGGGTCGAGGATCTCCTGGCTACCGATCTTCCTGATGAAGAGCCAGAGCTTCTGCAACAGCAACAACCTGTCCCTTCTACTGATACCACAGACAGTGACGCTGAAGAAGAGATGTGGTTGCTGATGCCATGCGCAGGCTTAGACGCATAAACATAAAGTGCATAAATTTTTGCCATGATCTTCACAGCATAACTGGATAGGTATCCACTACATTTATCTCCCTTCCCCCTTTGCCCTCCACCACATTGAAAATTCCAGCATGGTGCTGAGCCACTTCCTTCCCAAGACTTAAGCATAATTTACCATCATGGATGATGGTTTTCAACTTAAGAGGGGAGGGGGGGGGGAGGTGCAACCAAGCACACTCCGCTTGCTACAGTCTCTCATTGCAGATGCTTATCTGAAACTACCTGCTTCACCACAACTCAGAGGTCACCGACCAAGTTACCTGTCTACCAAAGACAATGGCACAATGATCAATCAAATTTGAATTGCCACCATAACAAGAAGCCCTTGGTCTTTTCTACAGTCTTATCTATGCCTCTATGTATACCAATCACATAAATAAACAAATCTGCTTAAGTTCTATTATCTCTAAATCACTCTACCAGAGCCCTGAATTTGATCTAAACTCTGTTGTGAATTAATCCATAATTATAATCGCATCATTTTACATATTTTCGCTAAACGTCAAAATTGTTTAAGGTGTTGCCACTACAGTAAACTTGTAAAGCATTCACCATGTAACTGACTGGACTCTACCTGTATGTCCCTGGCCTGTATGGGATCCAGCATGTTCACCCTTTTCCCTGCTCCTCTCCCCTTACTCAACTTTCCCATTCCTTCCCCTACCCACACTACTTTGATTGGTCACACCTGGCGTGCATTCAGGAGAGCTGTTCCAAGCCAAGCTTTCCCATTACTTTCTCCGATGCTTTCCACCCTTCCACTTCGGCACATCGCATCTTTTTATGATTTTACATTGGTCACATCTATTTACCTCCAGTGCAGAAATCAGTAACATTAAAATCTTTTTTTTTAAGTGGTCCCAGTCAATTCTGAGGTTTGCTCTTTGATTTACATGGTCCAACAATTATAGAAGTAACCAATAAGTTTTAAATACTCTGATTTACATGATCCAACAATTAGAGAAGTAACCAATGAGTTTAAAATATTCTTTGATTTACATGGTCCAACAATTAGAGAAGCAACCAATGAGTTCAAAATACTCTTTGATTTACATGGTCCAACAATTATAGAGTTTAAAATACTAAGCCTTACACTCGCAGAGCTTAATTTACCTTCTTTAAAAAAATCTTTATCAGGCTTATATTCGCCGAGCTTAATCTACCTTCTTTGAAAAGATGTTTTCCTATGAAAAATAAATGTCTACAAACTGCCACTATCAATGTTCAAATATGAAACCTCCTATTTCAAAAACTTTATTCAAACTTGTTATCCCGATGTTGATGTTGATGTTGATTAACAGATGTACCCCCCCACCTCCCCAAAAAGGTGAGAATCGTAATAAGACACAAGAATACAGCATGTCTTCATCATTTCATTAGTTTAAGCGCGTGACTTTCCATCTTAATCAATGCAGCATATAAAAAACTGAAGCCATTGGTTCAGATGCCCCACACATGAGAGCCCTTAGAGCGTTGGCTGGGCATCAGCGCTATGCAGGTCATCAGGGCAGCTGATGGATAAAGGCCCTTCAGGCCCCAGCTGACCATCACCAACACTGTGTTCAGAGACCCTCAATTCATTACCAAACCCTGCAGAGCAAAGCAGCAGTGGGGCAGAGTGGGGTCGTCTGGTTCCCTGAATGCCATTTCCAGCACATACAGAATCAGCTACGGTGGTGATCAGCCATCTTTTCATCTGTATGTTACCATTTCCAGCTTGCTCAGCTTCAGACGAAGTGGCAGAGAAAGATCCACCAGTGTTGTGAGATCCTTTCATCCGTTTGATACCATTTCCAGCTTGCTCAGCTTCAGACAAAGTGGCAGAGAAAGATCCACCAGTGCTGTTCACACTGTTCCCAACCCACGCAGGATAAGACAAGAATGGAGAGTGATGAGCTTCGACTCCTTTAGTGCCATACCTGGTTTCCTCTAAGTGTAATGGTGGCATGCTATCCACCTGTGAAAGACTGGCGGACAACAAGCCTTCACAGACTGGGCTTGTTATTTTGGGGGGTGGCAGACCTGTACCACCAATGCCAGCAGGCACGGTGTGAGGCACAGAGGGAAACAGTACTTGCTCTGACTGTTCCGTGCCATCATCAGTCTGTGCAGTGCAGGACAATGTCTCAGACACAGATCCTTCTCCACATCTGTCAGTTTTCTCTGTGGAAATTATTTTTCCCGCACTGCTGTCTGTGTAAGTACAGACAGTGTCTGTAAAGGTTTGATCATCATATGTATCAACCATTTGATTGTCATCAATGCCACAATCAGACCTGGGGATGCCAGAAAAGGGAACAAGACATGAATTTTCCTTGCTGCTGCTCAGTGAAGAAAGTGTCTTTTTGAAATCAGCATTGGACGTAAACTCTAACTGATTCAACTGCTGTGGAAATGTTGAAACAACTGGCCTGGAACACTCGCTAGCAGAGCTAGCAGCCATGCTCAGATTAGTGCAAATTTCCATTTCCACATTCTTGCAGTGCTGACAGACCTAAAGTGTATCTCTGGCACACTGTTGATGTAAAGTCCATCCAATTCTGTTTGATAGCCTGGCATATCTACCCCATCGACATACTGATGACTGCCACTGCTGTCAAGTAGAACCGACTCCTCTGAGGTCTCCACAACAGCATCCTTCGCCTGCATTCCTGATGATCCACCATGACCTTTGTCAATAGGAATGCCCTCTGAAATGTGACCTGGCTCCCTCAAAAAGGAAATTCCAGACAAATGGGGGTCTGACAAACCTGGCAGGACTCCACCATCATCAATTTCATACAGATCTGGTTTGGAGGGATCGAATACACACCATCAGGACTGGCAATGTCTTCTTCGTTATCATCTTTCCTACCTGTGTCATGTTGCTCATCATCATCAGAATCCAAGTCACTCTGATCATCACGTTCATCAAACATCTTCAGACCAGTCTGACCTTTACTGTGATCCATGACAACATGAACATTATCATATACATGATGGTCAGAATGATCAGTCTGATCATGTTGATGATCACCCAAAGCAAGGTAAGAGATGCTCTCTTGGCCATGTTGAACATCAACATCATTACCTCCCTTCAATTTATACCTGCGGGAAACATCAGACTGATTCCCTTCATCCTCCCTGTGAAAGTCACTACAGGTAACTGGGCTGTCCACTAGGTGAGACATCTCAGCTGGTTCTTGTGCAGAAGAGGAAACACTGCAATCATTTTCCACATTTGATGTCTGGTGGCAGTCACTTTCTTTTGTATCTGATGAGGTGATGGTTACGTGGTTACTCCCACCTGAAACAAACCAATCCTTTAGTCATCTTACTGCAGACCACTGAAAGACTCTTTCCCCTCTTGAAACAAACGAGTGAAAAAAAAAAACCACATCAGTTTGTCAATGTAACTTTCTGCCAGGGTAGAAAGAGAAGGAAAGAGACATGTCCTCATGAAGAAAGCTTTAAGCAATGTCAAAGAAAATCTGTAAGAGAGGGAAAAAGACATGTCCTCATGAAGAGTACGAGAGGAAGCTTCAAGCAATGTCAAAAAGCTTCTGTAAAAGAAATCTGAGAGAAGAAAGAGACATGTCCTCAAGAAGAAAAGCTTTAAGCAATGTCAAAAGAAATCTGTAAGAGAAGGAAAGAGACATGTCCTCAAGAAGAAAGCTTTAAGCAATGTCAAAAGAAATCTGTAAGAGAAGGAAAGAGACATGTCCTCAAGAAGAAAGCTTTAAGCAATGTCAAAAGAAATCTGTAAGAGAAGGAAAGAGACATGTCCTCATGAAGAAAAAGCTTTAAGCAATGTCAAAAGAAATCTGTAAGAGAAGGAAAGAGACATGTCCTCATGAAGAAAGCTTCAAGCAATGTCAAAGGAAATCTGTACCTGTTTCTATAGGGGATATTTTGAAAGTCTCAAAATCTAAAAAAGGCTAATCATATAAAGCTCATACACCAATCCTCTAATTATGCCTTTTTTTTAATTGTTTGTTTGTTTCATCTGAATGGATGAAATCTTTTACACATTTTTTTTCTCCATTTACCAACGGTGCACTAAAAAGAAACATGCAGCCAGTGATCACTACATTCCTTGTAACTTACAGGCAGTTTTTCCTTTAATCCACTTACAATACCTACCTTGTCATACATTTGTGTAAACAATTTATAGGTGATGTTTTACAGATTTTCGGTTAAGTTATCATTTCATGCACAACAATTGATGGAGAGCGCATCACAGATTCGATGGAGATATAGTATAACTCTCTGAGAGCACACAACGCCTTTTGGAGGAAAAAAGATCAAGTAGGTCTACATGAGGCTTACATTAACATAACAAGATGATAGTACCAGCCCAGTATGCAATTTCCTTCTTCACAAAAGCCTGTAAACCAAGGTTTGGTTTCTGTTTCCTAGCTGCCAAGTACAACAGTGTCATACCCAAAGCAGTGTGTGAGTACATGCTTATCACTAAGCTGACAACTGCACAAGATACAAAACAACACAGAAAGAAAATGCTATGTTGGTTATGAAATGAACTAGCCCTGATTAAATAACACATAAGCAAATAACTCACTTCCTCACTTATTGACAGTTTTATCATTATCATATGCACACAACATACGCCAGGGAGGGGAGGGGGAGTTTGCACTTAAATGCAATATGCTGCAACAATCTTTACATCTGAAAAAGCAAGAATGACCCAAAAGGAAAAGTTTTTAAAAATCAATCTCTGCTGCTATGAATCAGCATTAATTCAACAATGGATCTCTTAGATTAACTGCAAAAGGATTATAAATTCACTGTATTATAAATTCATTTACCCAGCCTGGCAAAGAGTTATTAGGATGCCAAGGTGACACTATAACACTTTACCCTCACAAGTTGTGGCATATCCCTTCAGAAGGGGAGCTATGACAACCAACAAGATCGAACTTGTCCTACCTACATTGTGGCCTGTCCTACAAGAAGAAAATCCAACTATCAATTAAAAAAAGCATTTTATCCTTACTCAGTTGCTGCATATCCCACAAGAGAATGGGGAGCTATGACAACCACAAGATCAAACTTGTCCTACCTACATTGTGGCCTATCCCACAAGAAGAAAATCCAACTATCAATAAAAAAAAAAAAAAAAAGCATTTATCCTTACTTCAGTTGCTGCATATCCCGCAAGAGAAACTGCTATGACTAGTATCTATTCCACAAGAGGGGGCTGCACATATCACAGATCTGTTCCTTCATTTTGGCAGTGGTACATGTATATCCAGTCAATGTGGGGAGGCAAAATCTTATAAATATCAACTACCCCTCATGGCAGATTTCCTTCTCCATCCACACAATGTCCATCTCCTTACTGTAGAAAGACACATCATCATTCTGATGCAGACAATGACCATCTCCCTACCTGTAAAAGACACATCATCATTCTAATACAATGTCCATCTCCTTACCTGTTAAAGACACATCATCATTCTGACACAGACAACGTCCATCTCCTTACCTGTAAAAGACACATCATCATTCTGACACAGACAATGTCCATCTCCTTACCTGTAAAAGACACATCATTCTAATACAATGTCCACCTCCTTACCTGTAAAATACACATTATCATTCTGATACAATGTCCATCTCCTTACCTGTAAAAGACACATCATCATTCAGATACAATGTCCATCTCCTTACCTGTAAAAAACACATCATCATCATTCTGATACAATGTCCATCTCTCCTTACCTGTAAAATGCACATCATCATTCTGATACAATGTCCATCTCCTTACCTGTAAAAAAACACATCATCATTCTGACACAGACAATGTCCATCTCCTTACCTGTAAAAGACACATCATCATTCTAATACAGACAATGTCCATCTCCTTACCTGTAAAACACACATCATCATTCTGATGCAGACGATGTCCATCTCCTTACCTGTAAAAAAACACATCATCATTCTAACACAGACAATGTCCATCTCATTACCTGTAAAAGACACATCATCATTCTCATACACACAATGTCCATCTCCTTACCTGTAAAAGGCACATCATCATTCTAACACAGACAATGTCCATCTCCTTACCTGTAAAAGCACATCATCATTCTCATACACACAATGTCCATCTCCTTACCTGTAAAAGACACATCATCATTCTCATACACACAATGTCCATCTCCTTACCTGTAAAAGACACATCATCATTCTGATACAGACAATGTCCATCTCATTACCTGTAAAAGACACATCATCATTCTGATACAGACGAGTTTTTTCTGTCTCACCTTCCATGCCACCTCAGTGGCACTGCACCCACACCGCTCATTACAGCACCTGCCCCACACCGCTCATTGCAGCACCTGTCCCACACCGCTCATCATTACAGCACTGTCCCACACTGCTCATTACAGCACCTGCCCCACACCGCTCATTACAGCACCTCTCCCACACTACACATTACAGCACCTCTCCCACACCACTCATTTCAGCACCACCACTCCCACACCGCTCATTACAGCACCTGTCCCACACCGCTCATTACAGCACCTCTCCCACACTACACATTACAGCACCTCTCCCACACTACACATTACAGCACCTCTCCCACACCACTCATTTCAGCACCACTCCCACACCGCTCATTACAGCACCTCTCCCACACTGGTCATTACAGCACCACTCCCACACTGCTCATTACAGCACCTGCCCCACACTGCTCATTACAGCACCTGTCCCACACTGCTCATTACAGCACCTGCCCCACACTGCTCATTACAGCACCTGTCCCACACTGCTCATTACAGCACCTGCCCCACACTACACATTACAGCACCTCTCCCACACCACTCATTTCAGCACCACTCCCACACCACTCACTACAGCACCTCTCCCACATCGCTCATTACGGCACCTGCCCCACACCGCTAATTACAGCACCTCTCCTACACCGCTCATTACAGCACCTCTCCCCACACCACTCATTACAGCACCTCTCCCACCACCTCCCCCACACCGCTAACTACAGCACCTCTCCCATACCGCTCATTACAGCACCTCTCCCATACCGCTCATTACAGCACCTCTCCTACACTGCTCATTACAGCACCTCTCCCACACCACTCATTACAGCACCTCTCCCACACCGCTCATTACAGCATCTCTCCTACACTGCTCATTACAGCACCTCTCCCACACCGCTCATTACAGCACCTCTCCTACACTGCTCATTACAGCACCTCTCCCACACCGCTCATTACAGCACCTCTCCCACACCGATCATTACAGCACCTATCCCACACAGGTCATTACAACACATGCCCCACATCGCTCATTACAGCACCTCTACCACACCGCACATTACAGCACCTCTCCTACACCGCCATTACTGCACCTCTCCCACACCGCTCATTACAGCACTTCTCCCGCATCGCTCATTACAGCACCTCTCCCACACCACTCATTACAGCAACTCTCCCACACTGCTCATTACAGCACCTCCCCCACCACCGCTCATTACAGCACCTGCCCCACACCGCTCATTACAGCATCTCTCCCACACCGCTCATTACAGCACCTCTCCCACACCGCTCATTACAGCACCTCTCCAACACTGCTCATTACAGCACCTCTCCCCCACTGCTAAAAAAAAGCGCTTCACCCAAACCGCTCATTACAGCACCTGCCCACACACTGCTCATTTACAGCACCTCTCCTACACCGTTCATTACAACACCTGCCCCACTGCACTCATTACAGCACCTCTCCCACACCGCTCATTACAGCACCTCTCCCACACCGCTCATTTACAGCACCTCTTCCACACCGCTCATCACAGCACCTCTCCCACACCGTTCATTTCAGCACCTGTCCCACAGCCACAGCCTGGCTTGTCCTGCCACAGCTCCAGCCCCAGCAATCACAGGGATCAGTCAATGTCTAAGTCATGAGACAACCCACCAGCACAGACTCTGCATTGCTTCCAAGTCACTTCAGTTGTGTTTAGTAATACCTGTTCTGAATCAACATAAGTAGGCCACTGCCTACTAAGATTCCTACAGACAACAATAATTAGATGCCAAGTTGTGGATCCAATGCGAGCAAGCTTTCCTTCCAGAAGGCACTACCACATCCATCCAACAAACAGTCCCCGTATACTAACACTGGTGATCCTGACATAG
The DNA here is from genome assembly GCA_016801955.1 of Conus betulinus. Lineage (NCBI taxonomy): Eukaryota > Metazoa > Mollusca > Gastropoda > Neogastropoda > Conidae > Conus > Conus betulinus. The sequence continues at coordinate 57,835 of JADBJO010008238.1, read as the reverse complement.
CCTCACCAAGGCATACACATGCAGAAGAAACCAAAACAGAGTTTACCATGACAGCATCAGACTTTTTTATGCTGACTGATGAGGATGAGAATGATGAAGATGACGCTATGAATTTCTATGCTGATTTGAATTTGCATGACGTGATTGTACACTACACTTACTTTTAAAGTATATCCTGGTGTCAACCAGGCCCTAGAGATACAGACACACATAGTGTTGGTCATGAAATTTGCAACCCTCTAAGGGATGCATCCATTATGTGAAGGAAACTCAACTGTGTTTGGTCCCAATTTGCCCTACTGAGCCCTTGGCAAACCAGCTCAGCTCTGTGTAGGAGCAAATGTGGGCAGAAAAATTCCACAAATTTACTGCTCTGATAAAAATCAAACCCATGATCTCCTGGCCACGAGTCCATGTTACTAACCACTAATCTTCTCCGTGGCGGCTGGTGATGACAGAAGTTTTGTATACAGATTCTTTATGCCGATTACCAACTGTGAAATGACACAGCTGGCAATGACTCAGATTTGTTGTGAAGGACAGTGTCAGAAAAGATATCTCAGATTCACTATGAACAATGATATCTACAAAAATGATGAAGGCAACTCAGATTTTGCTGCCAGATGAGACGTCAAACAGACGATGACGACTGTGATTTATTACAATGAATGACAATGACAAACAGATGACACTGACTGAGATTTGCTGTGATGAATCATTATAACAGATGATACTGATTGAGATTTGGTGTGATGAATCATAATGACAAATATATGATAGTAAGATTTGCTGTGATGATTTAAAATGACAAACAGATAATACTGACTGAGATTTGCTGTGATGAATCACTATGACAAACACGATACTGACTGAGATTTGCTGTGATGAATCATTATGACAAACAGATGATACTGAGATTTGCTGTGATGAATCATTATAACAAACATATGATGCTGACTGAGATTTGCTGTGATGAATCATTATGACAAACAGATGACACTGACCGAGATTTGCTGTGATGAATCATTATGACAAATAGGTGACAATAACTGAGATTTTCTGTGGTGAATGTCGATGACTGATGACAATGACCAAGATCCGCTGTGATGAATCATGACAAACATGATGATAACCGAAATTTTCTGTGGTGAATGTCTATGACTGATGACAATGACTGAGATCTGCTGTGATGAATAATTGCAACAACAAAAAAATGATGATGATGGCTGAAATTTGCTGTGATGAATGATGATAAAGAAACAGAGGACAGTGTCTGAGATTGCTGTACTGAATGATGACAAAAACAGATGACAATGACTGAGATTTGCTGTGATGAAAGACAATGATAGATGACAATGAGATCTGTTGTAATGAACGATGATGGAAAACAGATCAAGGTGACAGGTGTGCTGTGATGAATGAGGCTAACACACGGATGATGACAGCAATGTGCTGTGATGAATGAGGCTAACACATGGATGATGACAGCAATGTGCTGTGATGAATGAGGCTAACACACATGGATGATGACAGCAATGTGCTGTGATGAATGAGGCTAACACACAGATGATGACAGCAATGTGCTGTGATGAATGAGGCTAACACACAGATGATGACAACAATGTGCTGTGTGATGAATGAGGCTAACACACAGATGATGACAACAATGTGCTGTGATGAATGAGGCTAACACACAGATGATGACAGCAATTTGCTGTGATGAACGACAATGAAAAAACAGATAAGAATGACTCAAAGTAACCACACTCCAATGAATTGATGACACTAACTGGCTAAGACTGACAATGATGTTAACTATCACAATTAGTAAAAAATAAATGACGACAGCACTCACATGATTTGCAATGGCTGGTGATCCTGACTACAACAGAAAGACTGGCAGATGATGTAAAGGGAGCAGACTTCAATGATTAAAATCCGTCCATGAAAGAGGGATGGTACTGAATTTTTATGCTGTGGTCTCTCCAATCATAACATGTAGGTAAGTCTGGAGGTCTTCACAGGATTCCACCCATGGAAGAACTCAGCGTTATGCAATCTCAAGGGAGTTTACACCTTTCCAAACACACATGATCAAAGTAAGGCGAAGGCTTTACGCACAGGAACAAAACCAGAACTTGATGCTAGGAACACATGGCAGCAGAACACGCACCAACAAGCTGCTGACAGTTCACAAATTGCTCTAGCTTCCCTCCATAGATTAACCAGAGAAAATTCTGGAAGCTCTTCTTTTTCCCAAGGAAAGACCCAGAACACACTTCTGCACAATGATGTCAAGATGAAGCACCAGCAGACACATACTGGGTGACGACTTTGGCTCCAGTGCAACACAAAAAAATGCTGTTTCATCTTCCATATGGCTAAACAGCGATCAAGACAGCAACCTACACACTATTACAGCTGGGCTTCAGGGAAAGCACATCCCATCACAAAAACTGAACTGACAGAAGGAATAGTGCTATCTTCATGGCCTACCTCTTCAGCTGTGAAAGTTTCTATGACCAACTGCCCTTAAACACTTCCTAAACAAGTACTTTGTTCATCTTTCTTCACATATGATAAATAGTCATTGTGATGCTCAAAAAACACTGAAAGGTTGCTCTAAAAAATCCAGACAACTGAAATAGCTGTTCAAAATAAAAACACTGAAAATCAATGTTACAAAACTACACAGATGTGTGTCATGTAACACGTACTTGAGGCATCTGAATGCAAAACTATCTCATGAAAAAAATGTCATTATATTTGCTTGGTGCTATGTAATGAATGCAGGTCTTCTTGTAACAAATCTTGTATTTTGTTTCTCAGAAACAGAAACCAAATCTCTTGGATTACTATCACTGGCAAACAACACAAACAGTATTTTGGGGTGGTCTACTGATTCTGCTTCTCTCAATATGATGTCAGATGTTTTCAAACTGTCATGAAATATCTGACCTCAACTGTCTTACAACATGAATAAGCCCAAAGTCTTCAGACTCACTGTTATGTAGTTTCATGGTTTTCATAAAAACAGCTTACACAAGACCAGCTCAGATCATATTCTAGTTGGCAATGAGGTTGTTCATGTTTGCTGGTAAAGAATATGTTCAATCACATCTAAAATAAACAACTTTGCTAGTAACAAACATATCAATCATAACTGTAAGCAAACAACTTTGCTAGTAACAAGTATGTTCAATTACAATTGAAAACAAACAACATGACGTGTTTGTACAGGCTGCTGGTCTGTCCAAATAGCTGACAGCATCTCTCTCTCTCTCTCTCTCTCTCTCTCTCTCCTCCTCAACAACAACAACGTCTTCTATTCCTCAATTACTTTGAAAACCAATTGAGCTTTCAGAACAAGAATACCAAATATGAATATATGCTTGTGTTATTGAACATGACTGCCTCATGAATCATGGTTCTTTTCTTCTCGCACTATGCTGATAAAACTTGTTATGATGCTTCTTATATCCTCTTTCTGCTTATAAAATATTATATATACTATGTTGTGTGTGTGTATGCGCGTATGCTCATGTGCATGTGTATTTGACAGACAGTTTTAGTGTGTATGCTAATAAGAACCATCACTATTTTGTTATAATCAGTACAGGTTGTGTAATAGTTTTTATGTGCTAGCATACTTATAGTCCCTGAAGGGATCTGGGCCAGATGAAAAAAAAAGCATCTTCTTCCCTATTACCCTGGTGAACAGGATTTTCAGCTGATCTCTCTGTTAAACTGTTAGAGTCTCTTGCTCGCTCCTATTCTGTTTCAATAGAGATCATCAATCAATCAATCTAACCTCTCGCTTAAACTATTGTAGTGTCTTGCTTGCTCCCATTCTGTTTCAATAGAGATCATCAATCAATCAATCAAACTCTCACTTAAACTATTGTAGTAGTCTTGCTCGCTCCCATTCTGTTTCAATAGAGATCATCAATCAATCAATCAAACTCTCACTTAAACTATTGTAGTATCTTGCTCGCTCCCATTTCTGTTTCAATAGAGATCATCAATCAATCAATCAAACTCTCACTCACTGTAGTATCTTGCTCGCTCCCATTCTCAATAGAGATCATCAATCAATCAATCAAACTCTCACTTAAACTACTGTAGTATCTTGCTCGCTCCCATTCTGTTTCAATAGAGATCATCAATCAATCAATCAACCTCTCACTTAAACTATTGTAGTGTCTTGCTCGCTCCCATTCTGTTTCAATAGAGATCATCAATCAATCAGTCCAACTCTCACTTAAACTATTGTAGTGTCTTGCTCGCTATTCTGTTTTCAGAAACTATCAATCAATCAATCAACCTCTCAATGTCTTGCTCGCTCGGCCTATTCTGCCTCATTCTGCAAGTCTCTCTTTCTCACTTCACCGCTTTTTCTTTCTCCATTCCCAACTGTCTGTCCTTCTGTCACTTTCTCTTCTTAGACAGAAATGGACCAGATGTTACTCATCTGCATTGAAAATAGTGAAGGTAGTGGCAGATACAGAGCCAATCAGATCAACAGGAAGTGGTGGATGCCTTATGTGTGCGCACTGAAATGACATGTGAATGGCAACAATATTGATCGTATTCCCTCTACATCACTGTCAGCACTGAATCCTAATACTGGACTCTGTTAGTACTGTGATGGTGTGGAGGGGTAAGGGGTGTGCAGGTGAAGACATGCAGATGGTGATATGTGCAGGAACCAAGGGACAGCAGCCAGTCAAGAAGACACAGAGAGACGACGTGGAGTTTTTCTCCTTTTATTCTCCTTCCATACCAAGCTCAAACCAGGAACGCAACGCACGCTGAGGCACTCTCTCTCTCTCTCAGCACACTCAGCACACTGAGCACTCTTCTCTGCATACTCGGGACACTCTCTCGGGACACACTCTGGGGAACACCCTAGGCAACACTCTTCGCACTCACGCCGCGCCCCAAATATATACAGCTTGTCCAGACCGCAAAGAAGACAACGCAGCGCCGCACGCAAAATGAGCCTCGCGAGACAGCAAATGACAAAACTTGTGCTATCTGTCGCAGCTTCTGCATTGTCTAGCTCGCCGTACGTTCAAAGTATCCAAACATATTTGATATCGATGAAAACCTCAGAACCCAAAGAATAAAATGCAGTAAGAAAGTAAAATGCATATCTCTGACAATTCTGTGGCTGTGTAAAGTTATTGGTGATAAACTCCGAGAATGAAGCCACTTTTAATGAGTTTACATCATCATATTTTCCTTTATTTCGATGAAAAATACTGAACAGCATGAAATATTTTTGTAATGAATGAAAAGCTGGCATTTCGCTCTTTTTATACATGTAAATTTCATTATCCAAGATGCCATCCAAGCAGAGAACTTTGCGTTTAAAATTTGATAGAAAACAAAACTGCTTTATTGTCACATGGCCGTCACCATGTACGTGCTTTTAACACAATCGATAAAAAATGTTATTGTGTTGGAATGGTCCATCAGATGATGATTTTTGTATATTTTTGGTTTGCTCTATCATAGAAATGGAGTCATTAAAAAGATTTCGATTGGAAGTCCGAATTTCATATAACAACAATTTAGGTCAAAACTCCAACAATGAACAAAGAAGGCGACTCGCTCAAGGGACCGGCGCCCTCAGTCATTTCGTATAGTCGCAAGCTGTGTACAGAAAAGATCATAGCCATGCGATATATGAAATGAGAGCTTATGGACTTTACTTTCAATGTGCATTCATGCATTCTTTGGATTCTCTCATACTTTCTGTGAAATCAAGAATTATTTACGGTTTGTTCGTCGGACAATTCAAAATGGCGCCAAGATTAATTTGGTCGAAATACCAGTTTTAGGAAAATATGGGCTTCTCAGTCCAACACGATTGTAAATGAATAGAATACATTAATTTTTGTGACTTCAGCGACGTATACACAACTATGTAGGTTCTGAGGTATTCATGATTTAAAGATTTTACACAATAAAAAAAAAATGCCACCGTGGCGAAGTGGTTAGCGTCGCGGACTCCCGGCTGGGAGGTCGTGGGTTCGAATCCCATCAGAGTCATGTGGGTGGGTTTTTCTGCCCCGACCGGCTCCTACCCAGAGTTGAGTTTGCTGCGGACTCAGTTGGGAAGACTGGGACCACACAGTCGAGTTTCATCCACTTAATGGATGCGTCTCTGAGAGTGTTGCTCAAATTTCCTGACCAACACTGCAGGTGCCTGTATCTCTCGGGCCTGGTTGACGCCAGGATATTATGAAAGGAAGCGTAGAGTACAGCCCCCTGTCATGTAGTCTCAGACCAAAATGGAAATCGCAGCATCATCTTCATCATCCTCATTCTCATCGATCAGCATTAAAAAAAAAAAAAAAATGTCTCAAATTCTGTGGCCCTTCATGCCCTGCTCTCATGGTGACCTCAGTTTCGATGTCTTCTCCACGTCTGTGGCCTTGGTTTGGTTCCGTCAGGGTCACCGGTATCGGCGAGTCCATGGGGGCTGTCGTTGGACAGACGTGGTGGCGCCCTCCGGAGGGGAGAGCTCACTCACGCCGGCTCCGCGACTAAGCAATTATTGTCGTCAGTAGGGGGTTTAGTAGGTGGCGTCCTGCGTATGTTAGATCTGAACAGGCCCCACTGAACACCACCGAAGTGACTCGGCAGCAGCAGCGCAGTGTCTCCTCCGGGTAGGTTGCCTCTTGACGACTTGACATTGACTGCTCCCTGTGGATTGCCGGTGCTGGGGCTGCGGCGGGACCAGCCGGGCTGTGGCTGTGGACGGGGTGTCGGAATGAGCGGCATGGGTGCACTGCCTCTGAGGTGGCGCAGAAGTTGGGACAGCCAAAAAAAAAAAAAAAAAAAAAAAAAAAAAAAATTCAAACAAGGGAGGTAAGGGGGAAAATAACTCATGAACAAAATATCTCTTTTATGACGGATGACCAAGAAATATACACTTTTAGCACCCGGCTACAGTACTCTGCCCTCTACATCACTGTCAGCACTGAATCCTAATACTGGATTCTGTTAGTACTCTGCCCTCTACATCACTGTCAGCACCGAATCCTAATGATATAGAACTCTATTAGTACTCTGCCCTCTACATCACTGTCAGCACTGAATCCTAATGATACAGAGCTCTGTTAGTACTCTACCCTCTACATCACTGTCAGCACTGAATTCTAATGACATTGGACTCTGTTAGTACTCTGCCCTCTACATCACTGTCAGCACTGAATCCTAATGGCACTGCACTCTGTTAGTACTCTGCCCTCTACATCACTGTCAGTACTGAATCCTAATGATATAGAACTCTATTAGTACTCTGCCCTCTACATCACTGTCAGCACTGAATCCTAATGATATAAAACTCTGTTAGTGCTCTGCCCTCTACATCACTGTCGGCACTGAATCCTAATGATATAAAACTCTGTTAGTACTCTGCCCTCTACATCACTGTCAGCACTGAATCCTAATGGCACTGGACTCTGTTAGTACTCTGCCCTCTACATCACTGTCAGCACTGAATCCTAATACTAGACTCTGTTAGTACTCTGCCCTCTACATCACTGTCAGCACTGAATCCTAATACTGGACTCTGTTAGTACTCTGCCCTCTGCATCACTGAATCCTAACACTGGACTCTGTTAGTACTCTGCCCTCTACACATCACTGTCAGCACCGAATCCTAATGATATAGAACTCTGTTAGTACTCTGCCCTCTACATCACTGTCAGCACTGAATCCTAATGACACTGGACTCTGTTAGTACTCTGCCCTCTAAATCACTGTCAGCATTGAATCCTGATATTAAGACTCTTGTTAGTACTCTCCCCTTAACATCATACACAAAGAACACTCACTTCCACATATCTGCAAGTTTTCAATGGACGTGGGCCCCAGGAACTGGGTCTGGGTGCTGCAGCTTCTCTTTGACAGCATGGGTATGATATCCATCAGCATCTTTTCCAGCTTCCCCTGCCAGGCCTGTGTTTCTTCCAGCATCTTTTCCTGCTTTACCTGCCGAGCCTGTGTTTCTTCCAGCATCTTTTCCTGCTTTACCTGCCGAGCCTGTGTTTCTTCCAGCATCTTTTCCAGCTTCCCCTGCTGGGCCTGTATTTCAGTTATGCCGCCCTTCACCTCTTCCAGCGTCTTTTCCTCCTTCCCCTGCTGGGTCTGTGTTTCAGTTATGCCGTCCTTCACTTCTTCCAGCATCTTGTCCTGCTCATTCCGATTCATCAGGGCAGACACAAAGGAAAAGACCATCCTTGCCCAAAAGCCGTCTCGAGAGAGAGACCTTGGGAGAAAAGAGAGCTTCTTTCTTTTCTTATGTATCATTTTGGTCAGTTTTTCATTCTTGTGAGATTCCGGCCTGTATGATGACTCACTGACGTCCATCTTGCTTGCTCTGCTTTGGCTCTGCACATTCGTGAAATTTAAGCACTATAAGGAATTGTTGCACAGTAATCTGCTCACATATAAGCACACACATGCCTGTGCGCACAGACATGTTTCTCTCACCCACACACATCTATGTAGAGAGAGAAAAAAAACAAGCACAGACACACACACACACACACACACACACACACACGCACACATACATTTGATGGGGGAAGGGGTGTTTGTTCAAATTTGTCCAATATGCATCCTTTATGAGGTTCTGTTTATTTTGATAAAACATTAAACAAGAAGAAATATGCACATACTGACACAGATAATATAAACACTGAGGTTTTGACTAAAAAAAAAATTTTTTTAATGATCAAATAAACAAAAGGAAGGAGGTGGGGGGTGGAACAATGGACACTGAGCTAAATGTTGGGATAAGCAAAGAAACACACATGGGGAAAAACAACACTGACGACAGACAGCTATGCAGCATTTTGAACAGAAGTTAATATCTAAAATTGTGTTGTAATGCAGTGTAGAAAACTAAAATATAAGATTATTTTTCAGGCTCACAGCCATATTAAAAAAAACAAACATTATGAACAAATGTCTTTCGGAGGGGTTTATGTAAGTATTTACTGCTGCTTTAGATCTGAAAAGGTGATGAAAATAATTCAGAAATATTTCTACTGAAATTGGTCATACGATATGAAACTTCCAGCTTTGTCCATGTAATGTTATACAGTATACACCTTTGTTGATCCGCTTTTTATCTTCTTCTTCCTTAAAAGCTGATGCACTAAAAAATGAGTAGGTCACCAGCGCGCAAATGTACTTTATGTACTATTATTCCTACTATTGTGATAGTAAAACACTGGCTCTGCATGTTGGCCACAATTCTAAAATTTGCAAAACAGAAGACAACATGTTTGCATTTATTAAGTATCCCTATTAAAAACATTTGACATAAGAAATGCTGAGACTATTTCTGGTCTACGCTTTTGAAAATTATTTAGCAAAAGAAATAATTTGTTTCTGAAATCTGTCCATCCAACACTCTAATGAAAAGTACAAAATATTTGCAGTTTTGATAGTCAAAGACCACATTTTTCTGATACTTTTGATGTGCATTCTTCTGTTTGGCTGAAATTATTGTTGTTCCATGCAAAATTATCTCCATTTCATATCATGACAGCACTGAAGCAATTATCAAGACAGCACCAAAACAATTATCAAACAGCACTGAAACAATCAGCCATGTCTTACTGACGAGTCCAAATCAGCAGATGAAAGGCAAGTCATCAGGAAAATAAGTCCATGGAAAAAAAGTTTCCTACGGCATTTTCAACATAATCCACATCAACTTCACACACGCACACATATATACATCTCTCTCTCTCTCTTTCCCTTCTCTTTCCCTCTACCTTCTCTTACCTGATTCCCCCATTCTGCCACCCAAGAAAAAAACATCTTAAATGAAATACACATCCCCCCAACCTCTCCCCCCCAAAAAAAGTATGAAATAAAATCAGCTGACCAGAAACCCAAGAACAGCAGTAAGGTTGTGTCTGGTGTTTTCCTGGCTTCCTGTGCTGCTTTTTTAAAATCACAAATGTAGAATCGTGATCTGCAACACAACAACAATAATAGTAGCTGATATTAGTGGTAATAATTATTGTTTTTCATGAACAAGCCAAGATGGCACTGTGATTAGTATTTATTTCATATTTCATGGGTTCAATTCCCTCACAGCCCATTCATTTGTGGGATTTCTTGGGCCCCAGTGAGCTCCTACCAAATTAATTTTGACATGGGCTCAGTTTGAAAGACTGGAACCACACAGTCAGGTTTCATCCATTTAGTGGATGTGTCTCCGAGAGAATGTTGCTCAAAATTCTGACCAAAACTGCAGGTATCTGTATCTCTTGGGCCTGACTGATGCTGGGATATATCTATGAAAGTAAGCTCAGAGAACAGCCTTGTTATGTAGAGTGAAACTCCTAAACCTTTCTCGTACACTGCCTAAACTTTTGCACGCCACACGTTGTGGGTCTACAGAGACCCAAGCTTTTGGGGAAGGAATAAACTTTTACCATACATCTTGAGTCTCCACAGTCTTTGGAATGAATAAACCCTTGCCGTTATGTTGCGGGTCTGCTGACCCACAGCTTACTGGGTTGACTCTGTTTTTGCTCTCGATATACAGAATGCATTGTCTGGCCAGACCCATGACGTACAGAACTCAGATTTTCTTCTTTAAGAATATTGGTCTGCTAAGACCCACAACATACTAGGACTTTTTGTTTTTGTTTATTCCTTTGTTTTTACCAACAAAAACAAACAATTTTTGGTACAGATGTAGAGGCATGATTTGTTGACAAAGTTATAAAGATTGGTGGAAATAGCTTAAAAATATATCCAGTTCTTTAGTTAAAATCAAGAGTGTGGGTCATTTCAGACCCGTGATGTATGGAAAAGATTAATGTCATCTTCCCCCTCCTCAATCAGTGTAAAAAAAAAAAGTCAGGTTCTACGGTCATTCATGCCCTGCTCTCATGTGGTTTCAGTTCTGATTTTCTCTAACATCTATGCCTTTCACAAGACTGTGTGATCAGGGTTATCAGCAAATTCATATGGACAGTTATCAAACGGACATGGTGGCACCCTCTGGAAGAAGACGCTAACTGATATTGGCTCTGCGACCAGCCAATTATTTGGTTTCAAAACGGAGTGACTGAGGACAGAAAATGAAGCAAAATTTGGAGACGGGGTTAGTTACTGCCAGGGACACGGACAAACAGAGTACAGGACTAGACACTAGGCACACTTGTGTCTAGTCCTGTATTCTGTTTGTGTCCTTCACAGTAACTAACCCTGTCTCTTTCCAAATTCAGCCAGTTACTGTCATCAGTGTGGGTCCTAGTAGTTAGTGTCCTGGGTCTGTTGGATTAGAACAGACAACACTTAAGTGATCTGGCAGCAGTACTGTGTCTCCTCTTGTGGGTTGGCTCATACTTGAGAATGACTGCTTCCTGTCAGTTGCTGGTGCTAGGGCTGCAACAGGAGAAGCCAGAGTTGGGGGGAGGGGATGATGGAGGGCCAAATTAAACTGCCTGGAAGTGATTCCACTGAAGTGACTCGTAAGATGAGACAGAAAGAAAAAAAAACTGATTACATGATTTGCAGTTTATGACTGTCTGTGAAAAGATGACAAATATTTATATATGAAGTTAAACACTGTGCCTGATCTCTTGTATGTTTAAGAGTAACTTATATGACTTTCAATCACATGTAAAGGCCTACATGAAACTGATAGTGACTTCAGTGGCAATTGAAACAAAAATGTATAAAAGTACAAAAAAGCACATTAAACAGAACCTATACATCCCAGAGATCACTTTTCAGTCTGCAATGTCTCCCCTCTCTCCCCTCCCCCCTCTTCACACACACACACACACACACACACACACACACACACACACACACACACACACATATCATTCCTTTCTTTCTTTGTCACAATGACATAACTGCATTTTCTTCTTGTTCTTCTTGTCTTAACTCTGTGAAGAGTCATCAAAGAACTGCACTGAATTACTGTGCAGGTTCCTCTGGCTCCATCAGTAGTGTGTAGTTCACTCCTTGGGTCTCTGCTAATAAGTTTCCGCGTCCATTATGCAATACTGTCTGTCCACTCTTCCCCCACCTTTCTCTCCCATCTTTTCTCCTTCAACAGTTCCCTGGAGGACTGATTTTTGTTAGGCCATTGGATCTTGTTGCCTAGCCATACCAACAGTTTTCTTCACTGGTGTCAGTAGATATTCATACAGGCTGATGTCCCTTTCCATGATCTGGCACAACTGTTCACCGGTGATATATTAAGTATACTGAATAATCAGTATCCTGCGGTAGCACCTCATACCCATGGCTTGGAGACTTCTTTCCAGACCCACTGTAACAGTCTATGTCTCACATGCATACAAGAAAATGGAACCTACGACTGCTCTCAGGAGCCTGAGTCCTGTATTATCCTGCATTGGAAACAACATCCCTCGTGAGTCCTCAAGTAAGTGCAACCTTTTAACTTATCTTAAATAAATGTTGCTATAGGTCATTTGGTAGAGATCCATTTTCTGAACTGACTTTTGCTTTTAACCTACCTTTAAAATCCTGCAAAGACAGATGCCAGCAAGGACACTGGTTGTCACTGAGTAGATGTGGGATGCTGCCAGGTAGTACAACTGTAACAATAAGAGCTCTACCATAACCATATAGTCATCAGTCTTCCAATTCTAAAAAAAAAAAAAAAAAAAAGCAACTCGAGCTCAATATAACTGGCTCATTCTATAGCTTTTTTTTTTTTTTTGCTTTGGTTTTTTTTTTTTTGGTGTGTGTGTGGCATCAGTTATCGGATCAGTGGAGCACCTAAGGCAGTGATTTTCTTCTTTTCTTTTTTTTTTTTTTTTTTTTTTTTTTCCTTCTCTTCTTCCTAGGGCCAAAATCCACCTCTTCATTTTTTGGTGCTTCGCACAGTCCTCTTCATCTGCCTAAAAAAACAAAAAGCGGAAAAAAAAAATTTCCACAACTAAATAAATTTTTTTCTTCCCAACCAGTCTCTTACATACCACGCATAGTCTGTATGTTCTCTTACAAATGGACATAGTTTTATCAAATTTTAGTGTCTTGGTGTTTGATACAAAGTGTCTGGGTTTGCTAATGTTCTAATGTGTGGTGAACTGGCTGGTGAACTGGCGCACTCACTCTGATAATGTGTTGCACATATATATACAAAAGAAACACAGCATTTATGACACAAAAAAATGTAATCATTTTCAGTTTTTTCATTTTGTGTCACACACACACACACACACACACACACACACACACACACACTCTCTCTCTCTCTCTCTCTCTCTCCCCCCCCCCCCCCCCCCCCCCCCCTCAAATATGTTAACACTAGTAAAAAGCAAAATGTATGCATTTAGCAACCAATTCCAAATGAGCACACGCATGAAAGGATATCGTTAGTCCAATTCTTCTACAGCTTTTATCATCATCAATAACTTCAAACCACTGGTTAATAGAAGAACTCCAGGTTTGCTGGTGGAGTTGGGGAAAAAGGAGGGAGTTGTGGAAGGACGGGACTGGGGAGGGGGGGTTGAAAGCATTCAGCATAACTTTAGCCAGGCTAGTTAGCTGTCTTCCTCATCATTCCCTTTCAACTGATTTACCTAGTCCTGTACTTTTGTGCAATGACTAAAATACATCACTGTAGCCACATACGGTGCACACAGGCCAGCTCCGTCAAACTCAAAGTGCATACTGCTTGAGAGAATTCACAGAGGGTTAAGTAAACATGCAGATGAACTGCTGCAGTATGACAAGTAGGCTAACAGAGAATGGATCTCTAACTTGTAGTTAGCTCAGGAGCTATGCCATGCTGACAGACCAGCACTTGGGGCCTCCAGTTAACAGAGGACAGTCAAGCCTTAGCACTGCAGCAGAACTGGACAGCTGTGACGAAACGCTTGACAAGTCCACCTGATCGGTCCCAAGCGTCCACTCTCTTGTACGAATTCTACTAGCACAGATGCCATCCTCCCCCTTTCTCTCTCCTGTGCATCACACATATGGCAACCAATCTATTCAAATCTATGCCAACTCTCCCCTCTCAACCCCCCCCCCCCCCCCTCCCCCCATCACTTGATACAAAAGGCACCTGGCCTTCTCCCCTCTCCCTCTCTCTTAGAAGGGCATGGGCTGCCCAACTTAACACCATATGTCACAAATAAAGTTTGCATCATTCATGTAGGTGTCACTGCCTTTCCCCCTTCCCTCTCTCTATCTACCATATCTACTTTGTCAGCGATTGAATAATAGTCGGTGCACCACAGACAACCCTCTCTCTCTCGTTCACCTTACCCCCCCCCCCCCCCCCCTGGTGGCCGGTGATACCACTGTGTCGCAATAGCGCTTAGCTCATTAGCATTCGTTCTAAAGATGTGTGCATGAATTGATCTCGGATCGCACAAGTTTGCAATTGGCCTAATGACTGACAAGTCTCCTCCCTCTCACTGCCCTGAGTTACAGCCTGTCTCACAGGAACAGTGTGGAATACTCAGTTTAGTGTTTAAAATAGCAGACACATAGGGTCGCAACTTCACTGATCCGCAGACCAGCTGTAGGTGAAACCCAAAAGACAGAGATGGGGTGAACAGAGAGAGTGAATGTTGATCTTGCTCTTCTCTATCACCGAGTCTAAGTTTCACGATTCATCCCAGAAAATGTAAGTTGAAACTATGTTTTACATTTCAGATCTATTCATTGTTTGTATGTATGCCATGTAGTTTAACGCGTAACCTTGTACAAATACTTGGTGACATTTATCAAAATGATCAATGATTGTGTTGTGTGGTAGTTTGCTTGCCACCGTATGGATAAAGCTATCACCATGTGGTTATGATATTTTTTTTTCAATTAAATTTTTAATCAAATAATTTGAGAAAATACAGACGTGCCAAAAGAAGACAGTGCGCAGAGACTTCAATTCATGACACACATCTGTAGGACACAAAGACACACATACATGGTATTCATTATAAGTTACAACAATATATGTGAAAACAGAAGAAAAGATAAACAAATACACATACATACATACATAAATGAAAAACAGTTGACATACTATGTAAATGGTAAACAATTAAATTGACCATTCAATTCAATATAGTTATATGAAGACTTTTTTTTTTCCCTGGTCAACTCAGTTACATCAAATAGAAACACATGAAGGTGGGACTATACTACGATTAGAGGAACCAAATGGCTTATAGATGTCTACTTTGGGCCTGAAACATGTCGCACAAAAACCCCACCAAATTATTATTCTTCTTTTTTTTTTTCAATTAATTTTTCAAATACCTATGAATTCAGCGTTTTTTCCCCCCTAAAATCAACTAAAAAAAGCTTTATAAGGAGTCCACTTGGCAACAAAATCATTACATACCATATTTTTGCGCGCTATGTACTCTTCAATATTGTATCTGTATTTCAACTTATTAATAAAAACTTGTATAGTGGGCATATTTCCATTTGATTTACAGTGGTACAAGTATCCTTCAGCAGATATCAAAATGAAATAACAGCTCTGATCAATGTTTATATCTTTATTGGAACCAAGAATAACCAGTGGTTCTGTAATTCATAAATTTGACACATTGTGACATTTTTCATTCATAGCATACATCAAAGCATTCCAAAATTCTTTAACAACTCCACAGTGCCAGAACATCCTTAGTAGCGTGACAAAAACTACATAATTCATTGTTCAGTACACCAATGTTTTCAAGAATAACATTTGTCCCAAGACACCTGTGTACTACTCTAAGCTGAAACCACTTCATTTTTACATCAGATATCTTGTGAAGATATAAGAAGCATGTATCTCAGTCATTTTCAACATTCAGTTTTTGATCCCATCTTTCACAGCATTTTGGCGTATGTTATCATCAATAAGTATATCATAGTATGATTTTGACCCTTTAATACAGATGTTAGCTTTTTAAAACAAATAGATATTTCCATACATTTATTGTTATGAACTGCTATTTTAGTATGTTGTATATATTCAGTTATTGCTTTCTTACACCAGAGAAGGTAATAAAATCTATATGGACATTATACTTCTCTTTGTGGTTATGATTCTTTGTTAACAATCTGACCACTATTCTTTGTGTTCAACCGGACTTTTGCCAGTATGCCATTCTGTGTTAAAATGATAATTGAATGATAAATTTAGATCAGAAAAACAGTATACCTGTACTAGCTGAAAACTGCTAAGCTGATTTATAAATACTGGTGATTGTTGGAATGCTTTGTAGTGTGTGACTTTACGTCTACACCACATGTGTACTTGGGCTAAGTGTATTCCAAGTTAATGTGATTTAATTCATAAGAAACACTTAAGAGTTATTTGAAACTGTTAGCATTGTATTACCATCTCCTACCTTTTCATAAGCTTTACTCAGCCTTTAAACAAAAGTGGAGATTGATAGTTATAGTAGAAACTCTACAATAGAGCAAACATTTGCTGGCTGAGTTCTCACACCGCTTCTAAAAGATAAGAGGATAAATGTGTGAAGTCGACAAACCAGCCACTCAGCTACTTAACTACAGACCAGATTCTCTTTATTGCAGACCTGGGACCCTGGCTATGCCAGAAACCAGGCTTACGCCAGACACCATGGCTACACCTTAAACCAGGGCTACGCTACAACCACTGGGCAAGACAGGTCATGAAGACATACCACAGCCCAGCCATACAGCAACAGGTCTACACAGCAGGATCAGTCACCAGCCACTGGAGAGATCAACTGTCCTCTCCAACTTAAGCTGAGTTATCATAATCCAAGTGGACTTCAACCCAATTAAGATCAGTTCAAACAGAACTTACCCTCACTTTATGATGAAACAGTGAGAACATGCCTATGATTACCACTTTGGCTACTGCACTGGGTGTATGCAAGCTAGTGTATGCACTGGGAGTATGCAAGCAAAGTGGATGTGTATAAGAACATACATTTAGAGTAACATTGACATGCCCACTACATTCCAACTTAAGCTACTGCACTGAGTGTAAGTAAAGTCGGAGTGAGGAAGGGCACTTAATTTTTGTTCAATGAGACCTAAAACTCAGCCTATATAACAGACATGTATATACTCATCCATGTGTAAGCAAGTAAAGTTGACGTGTGAAATTGCACTTAGGTTGTGTGTCAGTTTTGCATTCAATCAGTGTTGAATGTTTGAACTTCTCTCTTTAATTTTGTCTCTCAGAGCCACAAGTACTTTTAAGAGTACAGGTCTAAGGAAACTTCTCAGAGCCACTACTTCTTCTTTATCTGCCCACCTTCATCAAGCTGAAGATTCTGGCATAGATCTACAAAGGGGTTTCAGTTTGCTGTGGAAGTTATGGGTCAATTTATGCAGTTAGTGCTCACTACCGGAGTATTTTAACACTGCCCAGAATAACTATAAATTTCTTCTGATGACAGGTACTGGAAAGTTGCTCCTTCCACCACTGGTAAGTGTTATGGTGGTGGTGAAATGTTAATGTTAATTTAATTCTCATAGAGAAATTATTTCCAAGTCCTTCCCTTTGAGGACCCCCCACCTACCACTCCCAGCTCTTGTCACAACAGCAAAGACATTGGATGGTTACAACGGCATACGGGATTTGACCGTCTGATTACTGCTGCTGCTAGACTTGGAGACTCTGGGACTGACTGAATCATTGACTGACAGACTCGGACAGGGACTTCCTGTATTGTTAGTTCCATAGAAAATTGGAAGAGCTTGGCTAGAATTCTGACAGGACCTCTAAGCCAGTGTCTGGACTAATCTGGTATGGCAGAGTGCATGAACATATATGTGCAAGTGTTTAAGTGTATAAAATAACTCTTCCGAAGAGTAGGGTAAAGAACTAATCCAAGACCCAAATGTACGGTAAACACTTTGTCTCTAAGTCTAACAATCGTATCTGCGACTCCATAATTGTCACTGTCTCAGTGAATGCACAGACTAACACGACATTTGAGATGTTATTCAACAGAGCACAGAGTGGCCAGTTCTAAGGATAAACAAAATGTTCAGAAAAACGCAACGAGAAATCTAACCATTGTTTTTCGTTACCGAGAACCTTTGATTTTACCTCTCTTCCGATGTTGTGGCTCACACAGAACAGACAATCCGTCTCCGAGGGAGCTTTAATATTACGTCACAAGTATTTGCGATGTTTTTTTTTCTGCTGCATACTATAATTAAATTGTTTGAATAAAAATCATCCCTCAATACTGGAATTCTGTGCAGCTTCTAAAAATTTGTTCAGTTTGAAAAGTATATAGCAAGAAAACGATTTTTGTTATAACCCTCAACTGATCCCCCGCGGGGAATACCCTTGCAGGCCTAATGCGGGATCGATATTAGCCTTATAGCCTAGTTGCCTAACAAGAAAAGGGGGGGGGGGGGGGGGGGCGCGAGTCGCGGTGTTTCGATCGATGGTCATTATCGGAAGAAGAAGAAGGATTTGCATATGTCGATGGGAAAGCATGAGCTAAATTCATTCTGAATTTTGCGAAATGGAAATGTAGATTTCTTCGACTTTTTTTTTTTTTTTTTTTTTTTAAATGATACTTCTGCGATACTTTTCGTATTAATGATTGTAGGTTACGGTATTTGAGTTTTTCGTCATAATTCATTCCATTACTTTTTTTTTTTTTAAACAGACTAGTAGCACTACATTGAGTCCTTTCAGATAAAAAAAAAAAAAAAAAATTCAGGTAAAAATTGCAAAATGTTCCGCATTTCCACATGACGTCTAATTGGTGCTCTGTGAAGTTCATTTCTTTTGAACGCTGTAAGCCACTTCCAATTTTCATTCCGAAAATGAGAAGATAAGCGGTTTCTCGTTCTTCGTTTTCACTTGATACTTGATATGTTGGGTGTTGGAGGCCTGTTCACCACTCCTGTTCAAAACTAGACTCGCGTGCGTGGCGTGGCAAAAGCGGTCTAGTGCTAGGAAAAGCGCAACGCGAACGTCTTGCTAACCTGAAGCTACCTAGCTTGGAGCACCGTCGTACCAGAGGTGACATGATCGACGTATACAAATACGTCCACAGGATCTATGACACAGATCGACCAGTGCTCCCCCTCTTCCAAGGCAAGAACACCCGGGGAAACAGTCTTAAGCTGGCCAAAGGACACTCCAGGTTGAACACGCGAGCTGGTTACTTCTCCCAGCGTGTCGTCACAGTCTGGAATAGTCTTCTGGACAATGTTGTAACTGCCCCATCTGTCAGTGCATTTAAAAACAGACTGGATGCGCACTGGGGGAATCACCGACTCTGTACAACCCAAAATGCTACAACTAGGCTGTGCCACGCATGCCACACGTAGTCTAGTAACTTCTTTCTTGGAACGGTGAACAGGCCATAATAAGCCTTCTACACCGCAAGAATCAAGTATCAAAACAGCTGGGGTCAAATTTGCTTGGCAGACTTTCCCAGTGGGCATCCAGTCTTCTTTTGAAAGCACTAATGCTCGGGGCCGTCACCACACTATCTGGAAGACTGTTCCATGTGGACACCACTCGCTGCACGAAGAAGCCGGAAACGTATGTTCAGTCTGCAATGTTTTTTCTCTAGTTTTAGAGAATTCCCTCTAGTGTCTCTACCTTGGTGGAGCTGGAGTTGTGGTCTGCCTGCGTCATATAAGCCCTGTACAAACTTGAAAGTGTTAATCATGTCGCCTCTATTCTCTGCGTGTTTTCAGGCTTGACAGTTAAAGTGCTGCTAGGCGCTCTGATTAGGATTTTTCTTTCAGGGGACCAATGAGTTTTGTTGCTCGCCTTTGAACATCCTCTTGGTCAGCAGCACACAGGGTTTAATTCTTGGCTGCCATACAGCGTGATCATACTCAAGGATTGGCCTCACAAGGGACTTTTAGAGTTGGACAAAGGTTTCTGGTGTAAGGTGATCGAAGGACCTTCTGATAACCCCAAAGATCCTATTAGCCTTTGCCGTTGCATGTGGTTCTTGAAACTAAGGTCCTTGTCCACCAACACTCCCAAGCTCGCTCTACTTCTTCACTCTCTTCCAGTCTGACAGTACAATCCTCACCCTGAGAGTTTTTGCTGTTCATACAGTATGTTGTCTCTGTTTTGGGGTTACAAGCCTAATCGCACTGCATTTTTTAGGGTGGCACTTTAACTGCCAATCGGTTGACCACTTCTGGAGTCGGTTGAGATCCTCTTGAAGAGTTTCCTGAGCATCACTGTTGTCGTTTCAGGCGAAGATTTTTGTATCGTATGCAAAAAGATCAACATGATTCTGGACGTGTTGGGGCAAATCATTGATGTACAACAGAAAAAGAACAGGCCCCAACACACTGCCCTGTGGGATGTCACTGGTAACATCTGCTTGGCCTGACTTTGCTCTGTTGATATTGACGCACTGCACTCTGTTGGTCTTGGATCCATTGGATCTTGGATCCTTTACCCTTTATTCCATGGGCTTCGACTTCTCCTATTAATCTGCGGTATGCAACGCTGTCAAAAGCCTTCATGAAATCTATGTGTATGGCATCAATAACACACCTCCAGCATCTAAGGTCACTGTCCTTAATTTTTTTTTTTTCCTGAAGAAGACCCAAGAGGTCGAAATGCATTGTATTGTCCTGTACTTTGTTTGTCTATGTCCTTGGCGGTAACTAATTCTTTCTCTTTCTAATTTAAAAAAAAAAAACCAGGTTTATCTATGTACGAGAATATTCTTTTCACACGTCCAATATTTAATTTTCTGTGTTGGTTGTTCTTTGGATTTGAGTGTCAACCGATAGAGAGCTATCAAAATCACTCTAAGGTCCTCATTTTTACATGAAGTGCGTGTGTGTGTGTGTGTGTGTGTGTGTGTGTGTGTGTGTGTGTGAGAGAGAGAGAGAGAGAGAGAGAGAGAGAGAGAGAGAGATCAAATTTCATGTGATATCCCTTTGCAGGATTATCATTAGCAATATGAAGAACTTTAGATTTAAACACGTTAAAATAGATATTCCGTGTATCTGACCACTCCTGCATTTATGTGTTGCATTTCCATAGATATTTGTTTCATCCGCAAACATTTTGTATGTACTTTTTACGCAGTGTTGCAGATCATTAATAAGGACTGGGAAAAAGTATAGGTCCAAGAATACTGCCTTGTGGAATACCACTAAGAATTTCGACATGGAAGATTTACTTTTACCTATTCTAACAACCTGAAATATATAACAGGCTGAAATGGATCACCTAATTCATATCACACACACACACACACACACACACACACGTCAGAACAAAACAAAAAAGTCCTGTTCAATGTAATACAATTAGTAATCCCATGTAGTGTCATTTTCGACAGCAGTCTCATGTACCACACATCACCCATCATTTTAGCAATGTTCTCAGTTACCTGCAAAAGTTGCGTCACACATGACGACAAAAGCCGCGCTGATATTCTATTCCGCATACAAGTTATTGTCAATCAAGTGTGCAACAACTACATCTCTTATGGCGGATTTCAATACTTTACATCATACACAAGTTAAACTCACTAGTCTATAATTTGCAGGATCTGTTTCAGAATTTCTTTTTTTTTTTTCCTCTCTTTTTTCAAGAACAGCTTTGGCCTCAACTTCTCCCCCCCCCCCCCCCTTCCCACTCCCCCTCCACCACCACCCCTCTCCTCCCCACCATCACCGCAGTCATCTAGAATACAATTACACTCTAAGGATTTGTTATATACAATACTGAAAAGAAGAGCCAATTCGTGGTTCAATTTTTTTTTTTCATTCTTTGGCGGAGTAATTCTTATGTCGCATATGTTTGTGTTCTTTGATTTAGATCATACCTCAAGATTTTGTGCATTACTTTACGTCTTCGCTTTTATATAAACACACTGACAGAAAAAAAATGAATGAATAAATAAATAGATAAAAACGAAATAAAATAGATCACGACGACTTTCTGCTTTATCTTGATCGCCAACAGTGGACTGTTTTTCAGGACACCAGTCCCTACACTTTTTTTTTCTTGTACGTATACTACTGGCAAAAAGTTAAGGGCCACCTGCCATTTTGACGTTAGTGTCTGAGTGTGTAAATAATAGGCTTGAAACGAAGTCACAATGACCCAAACTTGGTTAGACATATTGAACAGATGTTCCTTAACAGATCACAACACCTAAAAACCCACTGTGGTACAAGGTGGAGCGCAGCTGCACGTGCGGAAACCACGTAAAACCGGTAAAACGGGTGCCTGTGGGAGCATATATGAGTTTGAAAAAAAGGGCGAAATGCTCGTGGTCAATCATGATGCACGTGCATGGCACCTCGTTCATGAACACAGATCAGACGCTGTTGGCCACAATTCTGTGAACAGAACGGTCGTCTACGCCAGCCCAAAAAACATGGCACAAAGGCAAAGACTGGACCCTGCCGATCGTGGACGTGCCTTAGCGTTGATTGACGAAGGGATTTCTGGCCGCGAGGTGGCTAGGCGTCTGAACGTGTCCCATTCCACCATCCAACGTCTTGTAGAGAGGTTTCAGGCCACTGGCAGCGTGCAGGATCGGCCACGATCAGGCCGTCCTCGGTGTACCAACCAACAGACATGCTGACCGATTCCTCCTGCTGTCTGCCCTACGCAATCGGACTGTCACCTCATCCACCTTAAGGCGTGAGCGCCTGCAGGCTGCAAACGTCAATGTCAGTAGAAGGACAGTTTGTAACCGTTTGCACAAGTTCGGGCTGTCATCCCAGAGACCAGCAGTCAGAGTACCACTTACTCCAGCTCACCGCAGAGCACGGGCAGACTGGTGTCGTCATCACGTTTGCTGGACGAGGCAGCAATGGTCTCGAGTGCTGTTCACAGATGAGTCCCGCTTCACCTTGGCATTCAATGACGGCAGGACCCGAGTGTGGCGAAGGCCAGGAGAACGTTTTGCTGATGCCACAGTTCGTGAGGTGGATCGTTACGGAGGGGGTTCTGTGATGGTCTGGGGTGGCTTCTGTCGTCAAGACAGAACTCCCCTGTACGTCATTCAAGGCATGCTGACAGGGGTGCGGTACCGTGACGAGATTGTGAGGCCTCTGATCCAGCCCGCCCTTCAGGCCATGGGTAACTGCTGTTTTCCAAGACGACAACGCCCGTCCACACCGAGCCCGTGTCGTGGACGATCATCTGCAGCAGAGGGGATCATCCGGATGCAGTGGCCATCTCGCTCACCTGATCTGGCTCCAATTGAGCACCTCTGGGATGTCTTTGGACGGCGGGTAGCCCACAACCACCCCCCCTGTTGTTGACGTGGCCCAGCTCACTCGATCTCTTTCTGCAGCGGGAGTGGCAGGCCATACCGCGGGACACTCTTAAGACCCTGATGGACTCCATGCGTCGACGTTGTGCCGCTTGCCTGGCGGCAAACGGTGGCTACACTCGGTACTGAATGGTGCAGTTTTCAGTTGTGGCTTATGTGACGATCCTGTGGAAGGGTGATTGGACATTACAGCCCGCTGTCCGCGTTTGATTTGTTGATTTCGTGCAATGGTCCAATGAATTTGTTCTTGAATAAATTTGGAAGATTTTGCGTCCGTTCTTCCTAACATTGGCTGTAGTGTTTTGGTCTGGGAGACAGCGTTGGCAATGGCCCTTAACTTTTTGCCAGTAGTATATTTTCAAAAGACCTCAGAATATTGTATACAATTGTTAGCAATTTTTCAGTCATAGTTCCTTTCAGAGCGTATGTGTGTGGATGCGCGCGCACACCCGCGTGCGTATAAGTGTGTGTGTGTGTGTGTGTGTGTGTGTGTACTTGAACTTGGACTTGAACTTGAGGTGTTTGAGGGCCTCGTTGTAGGCCTGTTCACCTTCGAGACTTATAGATGTAGTCTACACCTAAGAACATGCATGCGTGGCGTTTCTAATAATACTGGCATTACCACCACCTATACGTAGCATAGTGGATTAAACTTTGAAGGAAGGCTGTTCCAGTGGGCATCCAGTCTAGACTTGAAGGTGTTCAGTATTGGAGCTGTAACTATGTGAGCTGGGAGGCTATTCCAGGAGTTTATGACTCTCTCAGCGAAAAAGTTACCTCTAACGTGTAGCCTATAGTGTCCTTTGACTAGCTTCAGACTGTTGCCCCTGGTTTCTCTGCTGTCAAACAACAAACACTGAGGGTTCTTCACCCTGTACACACCATGCACATATTTGTACAGAGATTCAGTCATGTCACCTCGAGCCCGTCGATATTCAAGACTGGGAAGCTGTAGTATGGCCAAGCGTTCTGGGTAGGGTTTGTCCTTGAGCGATGAAAGGAGCTTTGTTGCTCGGCGTTGAACGACCTCCACCTCAGCACTCAAAGTCTTGTGGTGTGATTGCCAAGCCGAGTGTCGATACTCCAGGACTGGTCTTACAAGTCAATGAATTAGATAACCAATTTCTGCCAGTTAGGTAATTCAAATAATCGTAGCCTGATTTAGTTTTAAGGACAGTTTTAACGTTTGTACATCTTGTACTATTTCTTGATCTTCTGTAAGGCTTTTTTGTTCATTCATGATAGTTTGATTCTCTTGTCACTTAACGGTCAATATCTTATGAATACGCATGTCCTTTGTTTTGAATAGTACTAATCAAATCTTCAAGACTGTCCAACCTTAAATTACTATTCTTGTCTGATTAGTCTACATCCTTGAAAATTGTTCTCAGTGAGTCACCTTCGTTCAAGTTAAATTTGCATTAAAAAAAAAAAATCACTTTTACTCTGGGTATACAGGGCTGAAATAACAGTGTGTCGTGGTCACTTTTGCCGAGGGGAACTAAATGAATAATACTCAATCCATTATCATTCACCAGAACAATGAAAAAGGTGTCTATGGTGTCCACCTAATGTTTGCCAAGCTGCTGCTGCTGTGCCAGAGAAAGAGGATCAGGAGACCTTCAACCTGCCAGGCGACGGGAAGAACTTGGAAGCTGTGTGTGTGTGTGTGTGTGTGTGTGTGTGTGTGTGTGTGTGTGTCTGTGTGTGTCTGTGTCTGTGTGCGCGCGCACGCACATGCGTGATGTTTGTGTGTGTGCATGAGTGTGTGTGCGTGCGCGCACATGCGTAGTATTTGTGTGTGCATGTGTGTGTGTGTGTGTGTGTGTGTGTATATGCACACACATTCATGGTGTGTGTGTGTTTCTGTGTTGATGTGCTTTCTGTCTGATGTTGGCAAGAGCTTAGAACTATTTATAGATTAAGTAACATAAAGATTCGTTATCATTATTATTATTACATTAATGTTTTTGTTGAGATAAAACTCCATTGTTGTTATCATTATCATAACTATAATTATTATTTGGTGGTGTTTATTCCTTGTTATTACAATCTTACACCACAATTTAATCCCATAACGTTTTATTTGATTTTTCTTTATTTCTTTTTTTTTTTTTTTTTTTTGATTTGGTATGTTTGACTACGAAGGGGTAGTTTTGTTTCTTTAGTTATGTCCCCCTCTTTTTTAGTTTAGTTGTTTCTTTAGTTGTGCAAGCCAGTGAAGGAAAACATTCATGCAACAAGTATTAATCGCACTTTGCTAATGAACTTGAAGTGTATGTGAACTAAATGTATGCACAGAGTGTTCATATGTGCCGTACAATGTGCACACCGTCTGTCAGTTATGAAGGCATCATATATATTTCATCCTTGTGTGTGTGTGTGTGTGTGTGTGTGTGTGTGTGTGTGTTACACAGGTAACCTGCTTCATAGCTGAGAATTCTCTGTTTATGGCTGTGGCACCAAAGTTGATAGAGCTGTCTCAGACTCTTGCCAATTTCAGGTACACTCTGCAGCAATTGAGCCTGAAGCCAAGCACAACATCTTGCAGACTGAAATATGAGTGGCCAAGACCTTGACAGGAGAACCTATTAAATAAGCCAAGAAACACACCCTTCTCTCAACTTGGACGAGGCCACGAACTCAAGCAATCAGAAAGTTGTGGCTGTGCTTGTGTCACATTTTTTTCTGATCAGCACCAGTGAATTGCTGCTGACCACCTTTCGTCTTTGGTTGTCACCAAAGTGACCAGTGAAAACTTAATATTTGAAGAGCTTTACGTTGTATTTTTAACCTCGATATTCCATGGTCAAATGTTGTGTCTGTGCTGATGGACTCGTGCCGAGTCGTGTGGGGAAAAGGGAGGGCTGAGTCTCTGACCAGGTCCCCCAGGGCATCCGACATGCTTGATGTGGATGGCGACACGTCACCATGCACACAATGCTGCAAACAACATTGGCAGCACCGTTCGACAAGGGTGTGGAGAGCCTTATGACAGATCTGAACACGGAGTTCAAATGGTCTCCTCATCATCCAGACCTGTTGAAAGGTAAGTGTTCTGCTCTCCAGGTACCTTACTCCGATCCCCTCTACAGATGTACGTGCCACACAGGTGGCGGTCACTTTCTGGCACTGGCCTGGAATTATCTTGCATGCTCCATGTCCTCCGTCTGTCTTCTGCTTTAGTGTCCTCAGCCAGTCAGAACAAGAACCGCAGAGATGTGTGGCAAGAACTCTGTGGAAAACAAGGTCTGTTGGAACACACAAGAAGAGCAGTGGAGGAAAAAAACGGCTGTTGATCAGGAAAGAAAGTGTGTCTACATCAAGGAAGGCAAGGACAGGAAGGTCAGGATTGCAGTTGTTCCTGCACAGTGAGGAGACTCTATTCATTCTGGATGGGTGCTGTCAGGTTCTCCCTACCCTCCAGCAGTACATCATCTTTGTTCAGAAGCAGGAACCAGTGGTGCGTCTCTGGCACATAAAGCAGGAAGAACAACTCAAAGACTTGTTCATGCTGTTGACCACCCCTGAAGAGCGGCAAGATGCTGGGGCCAAGTAAGGTTGTGAAGCTGGGTCTGTGTCATCGTCGGCCACCTGGCTGGCTGCCTGAAAGCAACATCTGTGTTGGGACTAAGGCCAAAAAGATTCTTGAGAAGAAGGGCAAGAACAATCCCGTGAAAGTTCACTCCCTTAACAGGACAAAGAAGGCATTGATCGAGTGTGGAAAGATCCTGCAAGCAAGATCAGATGCCCCTGAAAAACCCTGTCCTCCGTTGCTTCCGTGCTCAGGATCCAGCCACCAGAGGGGGCGTTCCGTGGCATTGAAGCTAATGCTCCAGCTACAGGACTTACTCTCCATGGTGGACCTTGGAGACCAGTTGGAATTAGAGGTGAGGAAATTTCATTTGTGACAACAGAAAGACGATGGGATTGCACTTGGGACATCCATTACACCGTGTCAGACAGTCTTATAAAGTGGAGGATGGAACTCCCAGACTTCAGGTGACTCAAGTGGAACCAAGATCTTTAAAGCATGGAAAGGCGTCAAAGGCAGACTAAGAAACAAAGGCCAAGGCCAAAGTCCAGAGGTGGGGGAAGAAGAGAAGAAGACTTCTACGTTAACGACGAGTCCCCAAAAGACCACCACCCTGACCCAGTCCTGAAGCAGATGGCAGACAACTCAAAACGTCATCATCACCTGGTGTTGAGGCATTTTGCAGTGACCCAATTAAGAATTGTGGCGTGGTGTGCACATGTGTGTGTGGAAACCTAGCCAGGTAAGTAGCCTGTCATAGCATGTAATCTGGGATTAGAAGTAGTTATCTCTCATGCTCTGATATTTTTTTGTGCATTTGGATTGTTCATGCGCATAAGCAGAGTAGAAACTAGATTTTTTGTTCTCTGTCAAGTCAGAAGAGAAGCAAATTCATGACTCGATATTGCAAGAAAGTGGAAAGTTGTTGGGTGCATGAGTGCACATATGCATGGACGACTGTGGAGATAACCTTGGAGTCTTCAGCCTGACCTGTACATCACACTTCATTCACTTGAATGCATTTTATCTATGAAGTGTAAATTCTCAAAACTTTTGTTTTCATCCATAGGTGCAAGCTTTCCCTCACTGCAGTAGTGCGAGCTGCACAACAGCTGCTGCCATAGAATTTTGCACAGATGTAAAAATGACTCCTGGATACAGTAACACTGTCAAAAAGTGTGCATCTGTAATCCTTTTCATGCAATGATTTTTTTTGGTTATGTGTCCATTTTTTTTTTTTTAATTTTGTGTGAAACAGCAAGGTACAGTGAATGTTGCCCATCATCTTTAGGTCCTATCAGCATGGGCTGGCTGAAATCTTTAGTCTTTTAATGTTTGGACGATAATGTTAGTCTTTTAGTGAATGCTCTCACACACAGGATTTTACTAAATTATCTAAGACTACATTTTAGACTGGATTAAAAAAAATAAAAATTACAAAATTCCCTCAGACTTGATTTAACCAAACTCTCTTAGACTGATTTTTTTTTTTAAACCTAACGTCTCTGACTGGATTTTACTCAAATCCTTTCAGACTGGATTATTATCATTTTAAAAATAAGTCCTTCAGATTGGATTATTATTATTACAAAAAATCCTCTCAGACTGAATTTGACTGAGCCCTCTCAGACCGGATTTGACTAAATGCTCAGACTGGATTTTGACGAAATCCTCTAAGACTGGATTTGACTAAATCCTCTAGGGCTGGATTGGATTAGATCCTCTCAGACTGGATTTCACTAAATCCTCTCGGACTGGATTTGACCAAACCCTCTCGGACTGGATTTGACTAAACCCTCTGAAACCGGATTTGATGAAATCCTCCCAGACTGGATTTCACTAAATCCTCTCAGACTGGATTTGACTAAACCCTCTCGGACTGGATTTAATTAAATCCTGTCTGATTGGAATGCTAGAATCTCGTATGAATCCTGCAGTCTGCTAAACCCCAAAGATTCTTCCCTCTGTGGTGCCTCTCCTATCCAACAGTTTCAGCTTACACAACTGTTCACAACATCACAAAAACAGCTGGATTTGCCAAGACTCTCCTCTCTGTACACCACTTCTTCATAGCAAATCCTACCCAGTACCTCTAGATAGTGACAGGTATACCTGGTATCACAAGGCACCGCGATAAATTATAATGCAGCAAGACCTGAACACTAGATGTTGATGTGTGGACAAGCACTGTAGCCCTGAATCAGATCCCTTGTATGAATGGAACAACTGGAGTCTGTCACCCTGGGATACATCTACAAGGAGACAGATGAGGTGTGCTTGACAGCTCTATAGAAAGGAGGCCCTGGGTCCACACACACCGAGAGC
The DNA here is from genome assembly GCA_016801955.1 of Conus betulinus. Taxonomy (NCBI): domain Eukaryota; kingdom Metazoa; phylum Mollusca; class Gastropoda; order Neogastropoda; family Conidae; genus Conus; species Conus betulinus. The sequence goes on along the minus strand of JADBJO010008238.1, from coordinate 28,693 downwards.
CATCCACCAAGCGTGTCTTAGCTGTGGGAAAAGAGTCATCAGAATGGCTTTTGTCAGTCCTGGTTGACCAAGTCATCTATGAGGTCACTCCCAATGTAAAACTCGGCTATTAAATGGAGATGTCAGATGTTCTGGACCTGAGAACTTTAACGTCAGCAGGCACTTGAGGAGGCAGGATGCATCCACACATAACCCACATTACTTATGTTCATCTTGTTACATTAGAAAATATCTTGACGTTTCACTGAAGGCACAATAATGGAGTCAGAATGAGCACCATTCCAAATTCTACCACAGTTTCGAAACATCAAAAAAGCTTACATAATCATTGCCTGCATTTGTGGAACATATGCAGATGAACTGATAGTGGAGCCCATATTGAAAGAAAGAAATGAGGACATCTGGGAGAATGCATCGCTGGTCCACAGACAAGTAAAATGTGTGTACAAAACAAGTAAAAATATTTTGCCAGTTTTCACAGCTGATGTGGAGAAATCAGATCACCAGTAATGCAATTCTAAAAATGCTTGTAAGAGAGAATTGCTGCAGGAGTGCACATGTACATGCATGTGTGGACAAACGTGATTGTGAGCATGTGCATTCTTTAAAATGAAACTTTTTGTGAAAATGAATCTAAACATACACAAAAAAGCCAAGAAAGCCATGGGAACAGTTCCAGACCAACTCTTTATTTACAGCAAATGGTGATGCAGACAAAACAACAGATGGCAGCACAGGATCAGGGGAAGGACCCAGCAGCTTCAAGATGTCGCTACAGCTCATGGTACATAGTCTGGATCATCGTCGTCATCCTCATCATCCAGATCCTCATCCAGATCCAGGTCATCCATGTCTTCAAACAAGGACTCATCCACCTCCACATTGTCACCCTCTGCACAGACAACAAGCACACTTTCATTTATGATGTGATAATGTTAATAACTGCGTCTTTCTGAAATGTGGAGTGACATAAACAGGTCAGGACTCACAGCGTCCTTTAAACCTTGGCCATATGATATGGATGTGAAATCGCCCACCCTGTGTGATTTTCACTTGAAATTTTACCATTTTACCATTTGTTATCAATGCATATCCCATCTGTGCACACTAAAAATTGTGGTTGTCACCAAACAAAGAAGTTAAAAAAAAGTAAAACTTCCTGAGCACTATGGATCTGAACCACCCTCTCTTAAAGCAGACACCTTGAGCGTCCTCCACTGTCATTCTGGCCAGACCCATGCATTCTGAAGACCCAGAATCTGAACTGTATCTAAGCAGCCAGTTTCCCACAGTCCTGCATTCCTAATCACACACTCCCTCTCTGAATTACATCTGGCGCTCACACTCTGAGGTGCATCACAAGCACAACTACAAGGATTGTTCTTTTTTTCATATTATATGTGCATGCATACACACATGCATGCACATGTACATACATGAAAAACACACCTAAATGCATTCAAGAACAGAAAAAGCAACATATACACATACATGCACACGCATTAACAAACATACTTTAACTCACACACACCAACAACTTCAATAACAATAATGACACACACACACATACACACACATACTCGCACACACACACACACACACACACACACACACACACACACACACACACACACACACACTACACACACTAACACACACTGCATCTGCAAGAGCACATTCCCATGATAATGACAAACTGCAACTGATTCAGCTCTTCCATTACACTGTGCTGATGGGCTGTTCAATGAGTATGCACACTGAAACCATCAAGCCAGCTGAATCACTTGCATGAAAGCTTATTACATTCAAGGTTATTGTCATTCGGTGTCTCCATGTCATTTTAGATAAACTAGTTAGCCTACATAAACATAAACCTTAAAAGAGTAGTATTCTATTTCATGTATTTCTCACAAATTTCTTAGGCCTCAACACAACCAGAATGAATGGCACAGTTTAGTTCCCAAAGAAAAAAAAAATCAAGTTGATGAAGGCACATGATGTACACCAAGGCTTTTATCCTTTAAAAAAAATAAATAAATAAAAGGGTTCATGGACACCCATGATGGACATTTCCTTCAGAAAATACACGGTTCCCTGGAGACCCACAAAGTACAGAAAGGGTTCAGCTTGTTAAAAGCATGGGTCCCTGAAAACCTACGACACACAGCACGGTTTTATTCCTTCACAAACACACAGCAAAGCTTTGTTCCTTGACAAACAGCATGGGTCCTTGGAGACCCACAATGTACGGCAAGGCTTTGTTCCTTGACAAACAGCATGGGTCATTGGAGACCTACAATGTATGGCAAGGCTTTGTTCATTCACAAACAGCATGGGTCCTTAGAGACCCACAACGTATAGCAAGGCTTTGTTCCTTGACAAACAGCATGGGTTTTTGGAAACCCACAACGTACGGCAAGGCTTTGTTCCTTCACAAAAAGGATGGGTCCTTGGAGACCCACAATGTACGGCAAGGCTTTGTTCCTTCACAAACAGCATGGGTCCTTGGAAACCCCACAACGTACAGCAAGGCTTTATTCCTTCACAAACAGCATGGGTCCTTGGAGACCCACAATGTACAGCAAGGCTTTATTCCTTCACAAACAGCATGGGTCCTTGGAGACCCACAATGTACAGCAAGGCTTTATTCCTTCACAAATAGCATGGGTCCTTAAAATCCCACCACATACAGCAAGGCTTTATTCCTTCACAAACAGCATGGGTCCTTGGACCCCACCACATACAGCAAGGCTTTATTCCTTCACAAACAGCATGGGTCCTTGGAGACCCACAATGTACAGCAAGGTTTTACTCCTTCACAAACAGCATGGGTCCTTGGAGACCCACAATGAATGGCACTGGTTTGTTCCTTGACAAACAGCATGAGTCTTGGAGACCTACAACGTACAGCAAGGCTTTATTCCTTGACAAACAGCATGGGTCCTAGAAGACTCACAATGTAAGGCAAAGCTTATTCTTTGACAAACAGCATGGGTCCTTGAAAACCCACCACATACAGCAACTTGAGCAAGGCTTTATTTCTTCACAAGCAGCATGGGTCATTGGAGACCCCACAATGTACAGCAAGGCTTTATTCCTTCACAAACAGCATGGGTCCTTGGAGACCCACAATGTACAGCAAGGCTTTATTCCTTGACAAACAGCATGGGTCCTTAAAAGACTCACAATGTAAGGCAAAGATTTATTTTTTGACAAACAGCATGGGTCCTTGAAGACCCACCACACATACAGCAAGGCTTTATTCCTTCCCAAGCAGCATGGGTCATTGGAGACCCACCACATACAGCAAGGCTTTATTCCTTCACAAACAGCATGGGTCCTTGGAGACCCACAATGTACAGCAAGGCTTTATTCCTTCACAAACAGCATGGGTCCTTGGAGACCCACAATGTACAGCAAGGCTTTATTCCTTCACAAATAGCATGGGTCCTTAAAAACCCACCACATACAGCAAGGCTTTATTCCTTCACAAACAGCATGGGTCATTGGAGACCCACAATGTACAGCAAGGCTTTATTCCTTCACAAACAGCATGGGTCCTTGGAGACCCACAATGTACAGCTAGGACTTCAGAAAAAAACATGGGTCCCCGGAGATCCATGACGTATGGTGCACAAAAGTTCAGGCAAAGTACAGGAGAGATTCCCTTTCTCTGCCAAAGTAACAGTTCGTAGTTAACCAATACTACAATGAATGTGGATTGCCAGACTATCTGTCTCCACTATTAGTCGATTTACAGCTGTTCTATAAATTTTACTGATATGTTCTGCTTTTTTTCCCACCCTAATGTGATCTGCAGTGTCTGTGAAAACCCACCACAATGTATAGAGCTGCAAAGACCAGTTGTTTCAATGGATTATGTATTACAGTCTCATTCCCACACATTTCTTCCTGCTTTCATTCTTACTTCAAAGGGACATCACTTTGGCAAGGAAAACTAACAGACAGTAATTCCCTCTTTCATGACAATCCATGCAAATTATGATCACCTGACATTCAAATGCTTTACCCTCTTCAGTATGCACTTATCTGAGCTTAGTTACGCCGAAAACCATCGGCAAGGTAAGTAACTCCGTAATTTGAACATGGTTACCCAATTTAAAAATTAATTTAAAAGAGAGGAAAAGAAATAATGAAATGAAAATAATTTTTAAAAATTCTTTCGAATATATATGTTGCTATATCGTAAGTTTGAAGAATGTCACATGAGCCATTTACTTGGGAAAAAAAAAAAAAAAATCTTCTTCAGAACTTTTTTCTGAATTGTTGTTCATCATACCTGGAACCTCATCCTAGTCGAAATCTTGGTCACTCTAAGCTTCATTACCCAGCACTTTCACTAAGTCTTATGCCATAAATCCTACAAAACACAGTATCTCCATCACTAAATCTCATTACAGAACAGCAGAAATCAAGGTTAGCCATGGTGAAAAACAGCATTTCGACTCAAAAAATTTAAAAAAATTCATAACTCGAGAACCACGGCACGTATCGACTCGCGTTTTTTTGCAAACGGAAGTAAATGGCTACAGGAAGAAGGAAGTCACGTTCTCGCGAGACTTCCTTTTCTACAAGAAACATGGCGGCGCCCATTGTTGCCACGTGTTTTTTTACCGGGTGCTGGGTGGGACTCAGCCTTTTGGCTGTGTGATTTCCGGTCGGGCGCTGGCGGGCGCCCGCTTGTCGAGTTAAAAGAAACAAGCTCTCAGAGTAGTAAACTAGAAGGCCAGCAAACAAAAATGATGGGGGAGAAAAAAACCCTGAAAATCTTATGAAAAATGGCACTAGCGCCACACACATCAGCAACTTCACAGACAATGGGAGGTGGAAGGAGAGGGGAATGGGTGCACATGTGGAGAGAGGCTAGAGCGGGGAGGAGGTGGTGGTGGTGGTGATGGGCATTATGGACAAGGAGAAGGAGGGAAGGGTGGTGAGTGTATTTTTCTAATCCCATCACCCACCAACCCCCTCCTCCCTCTCTAATCTTGATTTCAAACACTCTTGTTGCAATTGAGGCACATCTGATGTTTCAAGCAGGATGTCCTTGCTTCTTTGGGGCGTCCTGGGCAACAGGGGGCTGGAACATGAGCCTGAGGATACCACACAGCTGACAGAGACACTGAACAGTAGCCTGAGGACACCACAGAGCTGACAGAGACACTGAACAGCATGAGGACACCACAGAGCTGACAGAGACACTGAACAGCCTGAGGACACCACAGAGCTGACAGAGACACTGAACGGCAGCCTGAGGATACCACAGAGCTGACAGAGACATGAACGGCAGCCTGAGGATACCACAGAGCTGACAGAGACACTGAACAGCAGCCTGAGGATACCACAGAGCTGACAGAGACACTGAACAGCAGCCTGAGGACATCACAGAGCTGACAGAGACACTGAACAGCAGCCTGAGGACACCACAGAGCTGACAGAGACACTGACCTGAGGAGGACACCACAGAGCTGACAGAGACACTGAACAGCATGAGGACACCACAGAGCTGACAGAGACACTGAACGGCAGCCTGAGGATACCACAGAGCTGACAGAGACACTGAACGGCAGCCTGAGGATACCAGAGAGCTGACAGACACTGAACAGCAGCCTGAGGATACCACAGAGCTGACAAAGACACTGAACAGCAGCCTGAGGACACCACAGAGCTGACAGAGACACTGAACAGCATGAGGACACCACAGAGCTGACAGAGACACTGAACGGCAGCCTGAGGATACCACAGAGCTGACAGAGACACTGAACAGCAGCCTGAGGACACCACAGAGCTGACAGAGACACTGAACAGCAGCCTGAGGACACCACAGAGCTGACAGAGACACTGAACAGCAGCCTGAGGATACCACAGAGCTGACAGACACACTGAACAGCCTGAGGATACCACAGAGCTGACAGAGACACTGAACAGCAGCCTGAGGATACCACAGAGCTGACAGAGACACTGAACAGCCTGAGGATACCACAGAGCTGACAGACGCTGAACAGCCTGAGGATACCACAGAGCTGACAGAGACACTGAACAGCAGCCTGAGGATACCACAGAGCTGACAGAGACACTGAACAGCAGCCTGAGGATACCACAGAGCTGACAGAGACTGAACAGTGTCAGCTTTTACACAGCAAAGTTGAAAGATGTTTTAGACTCCACCTTCCACCCTTCCATCCCCATCACAACCCCCACTCTCACTTTCAGTGCGGCAAAGCCCCGCACAAGAGAAGGCAACAGCCCGCAGTCAGACACATCCACAGAACCATTACAACACGGTCCAGCATCAGAGAAGACAACAGCCCGCAGTCAGACACATCCACAGAACCATTACAGCAAAGCCCCGCACAAGAGAGAAGGCAACAGCCCGCAGTCAGACACACATCACAGAACCATTACAACACGGTCCAGCATCAGAGAAGACAACAGCCCGCAGTCAGACACATCCACAGAACCATTACAGCAAAGCCCAGCACGAGAGAAGACAACAGCCCGCAGTCAGACACATCCACAGAACCATTACAGCAAAGCCCAGCACGAGAGAAGACAACAGCCCGCAGTCAGACACACATCCACAGAACCATTACAACAAAGCCCAGCATGACAGAAGACAACAGCCAGCAGTCAGACACATCCACAGAACCATTACAGCAAAGCCCAGCACAAGAGAAGACACAGCCAGCAGTCAGACACACATCCACAGAACCATTACAGCAAAAGCCCAGCATCAGAGAAGACAACAGCCAGCAGTCAGACACATCCACAGGACCATTACAGCAAAGCCCAGCATCAGAGAAGGCAACAGCCCGCGGTCAGACACATCCACAAAGCCCAGCATGAGAGAAGACAACAGCCCACGGTCAGACACATCCACAGAACCATCTGCTGGGCATGACCTCTGTCAGTGTCAGAAAGATTTGTTTAAGATCACCTTTAAAGGGACTGCTTATACTTTACTTTAATGGAGCAAAAAATGTGATGTCTGCATGTGCTTGCACACATACATATTTCCAACTAAAAAGGTACACATGGGAGTGCCAACACTGTACTCACCTTCCTGAAGGAAGTTGATGTCTGAATCATTCAGTGTTGCGTCTCTCATGAACAGTTCTTTGCCTGAAAGCATACAAGGAAATCTTAACTGTGGTCAAAATGTTTAACATTCACTGAGAAAAAAAAAAAGTATATGGAACACTCCATCAGCGTTTGTTTCTTTGACGCCATGTCACTGAGTAAGACCAAAAAATCACAGACACGAAGCATGTCAACTATGTCATCTGTGTGAGTGTGTTCCTCTAATGTAAACATGTTCCTAACCTGAAGCTTTGTCTATATGTGTGTTCCTCTTTATAAACATGTTCCTAACCTGCGGATTTCTCTATCTGCATGTGTGTACTTCTATATACACATATTCCTAGCCAAGGGTCTGTATATCCCAGTATATATTTCTCAACAGAGGGTTTGTCTGTGTCGTCTGTGTCTTTATCAATTCATTTGGAAAGGGTAGATTCGTTTGCCCGAGTATTTCTACTAACTGGAGGTTTGGCTGTCTTTGTGTGTGTGCATGTCTCTAAATTCATGCATTCCTAGCCAGAGAATCTGCAGTGTTCCCTATACTTTTCTTTTCTGGGAGTACCATATCCCGTGAAGGGTTTTTTTTTCTTTTTTTCAGTTTGTAGGCAATTTCTGCCTCAACTTAAAACCATTTAGTGGATATGAATGTGACCCCAAACCTACCTACTGCTGCTGTATGTTGCAAGTCTGATGTTCTGGTAAGTAGTTGACTTTCAATCAGCTGCTTTAAAAATTTTTACACAATGACTCGACATCTAACCATGTAAATATCTTCTGTGGTGGTGTTTTGAAGATTTCTCAAAATGTACCTACTTGGGGGGGGGGGGGGGGGGAAGGGGGGTGATGTGGCACAGGATGATAATTTGGTGATGACGTCATTGTCTGATGGCAAAAGTCTGTTGTTTCCTGGATGTAAAAATACTTCTTTTGCCTTCTTGTGTGTGTGTGTGTGTGTGTGTGTGTGTGTGTGTGTGTGTGTGTGTGTGTGTGTGTGTGTGTTGGACGGACAGAGAGAGAGAGAGAGAGAGATGAGTGTGTGTGTGTGTGTGTGTGTGTGTGTGTGTGTGTGTGTGTGTGTGTGTGAGACGTGAATGTAACAGTAAATTCTCTTGAGATAACCTTTTTTTCCATAGAGGTTAGATCTTGCCAATTCTGACATTTAAAAAAACTGCGAAATAACAGAAAATTGGGAGCCCTGATCTCTGTTTCTATCTTAACATGGTATTTGTCTGTCTGTGTACTTCTATGTATTCCTGCCCACAGCGTCTGCCTGCCTGTCTTTTTGTCTGTCTGTGTCACTGTATCCATTGCTCACCGGAGGGTTTCTTAAGCAAGTGGTCACTGTCCTTTTCCAGCCGTTTTCTCTCCTTCCTCTCCGCGTCAAACTTGGCCTTCCAGGCCATGAAGCTTTCTATGGTGACTCGTGTGCCTTCAAACTGTTTCTGAAAGCATACACACAGCACATTGGTGATACTCTGCCTTCAAACTGTTTCTGAAAGCATACACACAGCACATTGGTGATACTCCTGCCTTCAAACTGTTTTCTGAAAAGCACACACACAGCACATTGGTGATACTCCTGCCTTCAAACTGTTTCTGAAAGCACACACACAGAGCACAATGGTGATACTCCTGTCTTCAAACTGTTTCTGAAAGCACACACACACACAGCACGATGGTGATACTCCTGCCTTCAAACTCTTTCTGGGAAACATGCACACTAAGCACAATGGTGATATGTGTGCCTTCAAACTGTTTCTGAAAGCACACACACAGAGCACAGTGGTGATACTCCTGCCTTCAAACTGTTTCTGAAAGCACACAGAGCAGAATGGTGATACATGTGCCTTCAAACTGTATCTGAACTAAGTGAAAGCACACACACAGAGCACAATGGTGATATGTGTGCCTTCAAACTGTTTCTGGGAAGCACGCACACACAGAGCAGAATGGTGATACATGTGCCTTCAAACTGTTTCTGAAAGCACGCAGAGGAGAATGGTGATATGTGTGCCTTCAAACTGTTTCTGAAAGCATGCACACAGAGCACAACAAATGAGTCTGGTCAACTCTCTCAGGGCTGACAACAACCAGAAGCTGAGGGAAATGCAGGGCAAAGTCTGGCTTTCAGTTAAACTCTCTCTGGGCTGACCACAGTTCTGGCTTTCAGTTAAACTCTCTCTGGGCTGACCACAGTTCTGGCTTTCAGTTAAACTCTCTCTGGGCTGACCACAGTTCTGGCTTTCAGTTAAACTCTCTCTGGGCTGACCACACTCTCTGGGCTGACCACAGTTCTGGCTTTCAGTTAAACTCTCTGGGCTGAGGACAGTTAGAAGCTGAGGGAAATGCAGGGCAAAGTCTGGCTTTCAGTTAAACTCTCTCTCTCTTGGTCTGAAGGCCTGAACGGGTCAATGGTATGTCAAAGTTATTCTCCAGATCAGCAGTTCCTGGCAACGCTGGACAGCACTCTGGTTCTGCCTGGCAACAATTTACCTTGACCTTTCCAACAAATTACTTCTGAATACCATATTTTGGGATAAAATTTTGAACTTTAGGATTTTTTTTTTTTCTTTTATTCAATTTTTACAAAATTATGGATCTTAAACGTGTCTTTAAACAAGGAAATTCCTGAAAATTTTTTTTGGATTGGTTCCAGCAAATGTTTCAGTGTTTACCAGTAATCATGACAAATAGGAAAACCATTTGGAAACCAAGAATTATAAACAAATATGCAGGCATTGAGAAAGTAACAGATTCAGCATGAGCCAGCTTGAGTTGATAATTTCATACATATACTTCCTCTTGAAATGGACTCATTATCCAGTAAACATTTCAGTCTGAGAATCAACTCTGAGACTTTAACTCCATAATGAAAAAAAAAACATCAAGACTTTAACTCCATAATGAAAATTAATAAAAGAAAATGAAACAAGGCAGTAGCCCATACATTTATTATATATATATATAGATGAGCAGCAAAAACGTCACAATGCAGATGACTATCTCACATAAGAGGTAACGACAATGAGGTACATAGCAGTTAGCCACAGACTCATCTGAGCATTAAACACTTAATCGACTGCTGTGAATATGACCAAAACAATCACACTCAAAACTGCACTTTGTCCTAACAATTTATCACTAAGGCAGACATGACAGTCAATATCTAGGAATGATCATGCTGAAACCAATTATCAGCTTTAATTAACTTACAACAAACAAAAAAAACATAGCTGCAATTATTTCAATCAGTATGCTTGCAGTTATCTCTCATTCACAATGTTTAGTTTGATACTGTGAAAGGGCACTAACTCTGATGTATTCCACCATGCCGCCAAAGGAACAAAAAAAGATTTTTGTCAGGGCTATCTATGTATACTCAGTTTTTGACTGCTCTGAACTGGTGGAAATCAAGTAGAGTCCTTGGTTGTATGCAAGGACAAGGGCAATCGTGTTCCGCCAGGGTTCGCATTTACCTTCATTCACCTGCATTTCACCAGTTCTGATGACAAAATACTAACCAAACTTTCGGCCACTGATACTGCATACCAATTTTATATTTTCATTAGAGCAGATGTTAGCAGTGGAAAATGACAATAACTGTTTAGTCGCAGAGCCAGCATCAGTGAGCATCCCTCTGGAGGGCACCATCATGTCCGTCCACTGATGCTCCCCACGAATCTGCTGATACTGCCAGCCTCAACACACACAGTGACACTCCTCATGAACCTGCTGATACTGCCAGCCTCAACACACACAGTGACACTCCTCATGAACCTGCGATATACTGCCAGCCTCAACACACACAGTGACACTCCTCATGAACCTGCTGATACTGCCAGCCTCAACACACACAGTGACACTCCTCATGAACCTGCTGATACTGCCAGCCTCAACACACACAGTGACACTCCTCATGAACCTGCTGATACTGCCAGCCTCAACACACACAGTGACACTCCTCATGAACCTGCTGATACTGCCAGCCTCAACACACACAGTGACACTCCTCATGAACCTGCTGATACTGCCAGCCTCAACACACACAGTGACACTCCTCATGAACCTGTGATACTGCCAGCCTCAACACACACAGTGACACTCGTCATGAACCTGCTGATACTGCCAGCCTCAACACACACAGTGACACTCTCATGAACCTGCTGATACTGCCAGCCTCAACAAACACACAGTGAGGCTCCCCATGAACCTGCTGATACTGCCAGCCTCAACACACACAGTGAGGCTCCCCATGAACCTGCTGATACTGCCAGCCTCAACACACACAGTGATGCTCCTCATGAACCTGCTGATACTGCCAGCCTCAACACACACAGTGACACTCCTCATGAACCTGCTGATACTGCCAGCCTCAACACACACAGTGACGCTCGTTATGAACCTGCTGATACTGCCAGCCTCAACACACACAGTGAGGCTCCTCATGAACCTGCTGATACTGCCAGCCTCAACACACACAGTGACGCTCCTCATGAACCTGCTGATACTGCCAGCCTCAACACACACAGTGACGCTCCTCATGAACCTGCTGATACTGCCAGCCTCAACACACACAGTGATGCTCCTCATGAACCTGCTGATACTGCCAGCCTCAACACACACAGTGACACTCCTCATGAACCTGCTGATACTGCCAGCCTCAACACACACAGTGAGGCTCGTCATGAACCTGCTGATACTGCCAGCCTCAACACACACAGTGAGGCTCCCCATGAACCTGCTGATACTGCCAGCCTCAACACACACAGTGACACTCCTCATGAACCTGCTGATACTGCCAGCCTCAACACACACAGTGACACTCCTCATGAACCTGCTGATACTGCCAGCCTCAACACACACAGTGACACTCCTCATGAACCTGCTGATACTGCCAGCCTCAACACACACAGTGACACTCCTCATGAACCTGCTGATACTGCCAGCCTCAACACACACACTAACACTCTCATGAACCTGCTGATACTGCCAGCCTTAACACGAACTCCAAAAAGAGTACAGATGTGAAGAGGAAATAGAGCTGAGGCCATCATGACTGCAGGGCATGAAAGGCCTCAGAACAGGAGACTTTTTTTTCAATGCTCACCAGTAAGGTTGAGGATGGTGTAGATGATGTCTTGCAGTTCCATTCCTGTCTAAGATGGTGTACCAAGGCTGTACTCTATGCTTACTGTCATAATGCATTCAGTGTCAATCAAGTGCAAGAGACAGAGATACTTTCAGTGTCAGTCATGCAATCTGAGCCACATTCTCAGAGATGCATCCTGTTAGTGAATGAAACTTGACTGCATACATCCAGTCTTCTGAATTAAACCCATCTAGCAAACTCAGCTCTAGATAGGAGCCAGTCAGGGCGGAAAACTCTCACAAGTAAATGGCTCTGATGGGAATCAAACCCATGATCGCCCAGCAGGGTATCTGCAACACTAACCACTACGCTGTGGCAGCATTAGTATATTTAGTATTAGTACCATTAGTATATTTAGTACCATTAGTATATTTAAATGGCTACATGCATTAAGACATTCTTTCATTGCTGATTTGCGCTGTTGTGAGGATTTGGAAAGAAAGAAAGAAAAAAAAAAAAAGAACAGGGGGGAGGGAGGATTTTAGGGAATAGTGGTCAGGAGGAGGGTAAGGGGGGGGGGGGGGGGGAGTGTTGAGGGTGGCAGGGATGGTTGTTCTACAGATGGGAGGCCAGCCTGGACTTGAAACAGTCCAGTGACTCAGCTGTCACAACCTCCTGAGGCAACGTGTTCCATTCTGGTATGGTCCTCGGAAAGAATGTCATCTGCGTACCGCGTCGTGCATGTGGGAATGTTGTAGCTCAGGTCGTTGTTGATCCTAGAGCTCAGCCTGCTGTCAGATGGTTTGGGCAGGTACATGGAGTTCATGGAGATGAGTCCATGATGGAATTTATAAAAAACATCTCCAAGCGGGCTTTCTTATGACGCTGTTGTAGGGAAGGCCAATTAAGATAGTCAAGGATGGAGTCGACACATGATGTTTGGCGGTGGCGATTTGACACCCATCTTGCTTCTCTTCGTTGGATCTTCTCGAGGGCCTCAATCTCGTTTGCAGTGTAGGGATCCCAAACGGTGGCTGCGTACTCAAGAAGTGGGTGAACAAGGACTTTATATGCAGTTTCCTTTGTTTTTCTTGTTGCCGATCTTGAGGTTGCGCCGGACAAAGCCTAAGGTCTTGCTAGCTTTCTTTGTGATGGAGTCAATGTGAGATTCCACTGCATATTGTTCTGGATGTTGACACCAAGGTATTTAGTGGTGCTGACATTTTCGATATTCTGTGTTCATATGCACTGTGTCTGTACACGCACTTGCTCTCTTTCCAAGTTGGGAGAGGCAGCTGAAGAGTAGTTTCATCAAAACAAACTGACCTTACACTTGAAAGTTGAAGCTTGCTCAGACGAATACATTGTCACCCCCATCTTTTACATAAAATGAAAGCTCAATTGTTTTAATCATTATTCATGCCAAAGACACACATATAGAGAGGATCAGATTTTCTTATCACTCTGAAGTAATGAACACCATCCTCCACCCACACCACCCCAACATAAAAATCAATTTAAATCAAGTAAACAAACAAAATGAAAATGGTATGATTTTACAACTTTTCTTCACCGATTTCTATTCATACTTCCTCAACCAGAAACAGAGCTACTTATTTTCTTGTAATACTGAATTTATCATGAACATCTTTAGACTTTCAAAAAAAAAAAAAAACCCCAAACCAAAACAAGAAACTAACATGTGCTGCCTCTTCTTCCTCCTTGGCTTTCTGTACCCGTCTCTCCTCTGCCTGCAGTCTCATGACAATAGTCCTTTACACTCGGCTTGCTGGCCATTTATTGTGAATTAAGTGAGTAGCGCGTTTATAGTACATCAGTTCATGTGGTTTGTAGCTCAGGCTAATCATGACACACATCAGGCCTGCAAGAACTGAGAAGGTTAGACACAACTGTGTGCAAATCATTTGCTGGGGGCATTCAGACGACTGTGCATTGTATTCAAGGACAACTGACTGCTGTCATTCCCACCACTTACCATCACTGATCACCACCACCGTCACTACCCTCTTCATATTTTCCACATACCAAAAATCATATTCTTTCATCAACTCTGGGACTCAGTAATGCCTTTTCAAACAGTAAATGGAATGCAAATCAGATCACTACTCACTGCTATACTATCTCAAAGTTGACTCAATACAAACATCAAGATGATTCAAATAAGATCAATCAGATTAGAATCATCTGGAATCAGTACCGCTAAGAATCTTGGCTCGTGAACTAAAAGCTGCCGACAGACAGTGGTTTTCAATCCTGCTCTTGAACACCAGCATGTACGTTCTGGTGGGCATCGCATGCTGTAGTGGGCTGAAAAGCTTCACCCACGTTTTAACCCACTCAATGCTGTACCAGACGGCATGTGTCACGTTACAGTGGGCAGTCACACCCACTAAATGTTTGCTGTAGTGGGAGTCGACAGCAGTGTACGTACAATGGGCAGTCACCCACTCAATGCTGTAGTGGGGCAAAAAGCATGTGTACGTACAATGGGCAGTCACCCAACTCCTTGCTGCAGTGGGGCGAAAAGCATGTGTACGTACACGGGACAGTCAACCCCACTCCTGCTGTAGTGGAGCAGACAGCATGTGTACTTACAGTGGGCAGTCACCCCACTCAATGCCTGTAAGTGGGGCAGAGCATGTGTACGTAAGTGGGCAGTCACCCCCTTCTCCTTGATGTAGTGGAGCAAGCAACAGCATGTGTACGTACAGTGGGCAGTCAGAGACACTCCTGGGTGTCAGTGCTGTAGTGAAGCAGACAGCATGTGTACATCAGTGGGCAGTCCCCCGCTCCCACTGTAGTGGAGCAGACAGCATGTGGTACGTACAGTGGGCAGTCACCCCACTCCCTGGCCTCCCTGTCAACCAGAAAGCATGTGTAGGTCCAGTGATTAGGGTCCCCCCGTTCATGGTGCTATGGCAGGAGTAGACAGCATGTACGTAAACACCGGGGACAGTGTGGATCTTCACATCACTGCGCCCAATCATTTACTGGTAGTGAGTCACAGCAATGTCTGATTACAGCCGTACATGCTATCCTCCACCTTGACTACATCAGTGCTGGTAGAGTCAATGCTGGTTCTGCACCCTTTACGTTGCCAGAAGAGCCATTATGCTGTCACTTGCTCACTTGCTGCCACCAGTTGGCGCATTCCGTGAATCCTACCACTACCCCCTGTAGTTTGGATCAGACAGGTCAGTTCTGTACTTCACGTGGGCGTCTCAACTCCCATCCATGGACCCGTTCCTTCAGGCCTACACGAGAGCTGGTGTCATGTACACTTGGGCCAGTGTGGCCGTCACCACTCCGTTTTGCTGTAGGATCAAGACCACGTTCCTCCCATGTCCCTTCAGACTGGCACAGGGCATACACTACAACCTCTCCTGTAGTGGAGCAGACAGCTATCATGTATCTCGTCGGTCTCAAGGAGGACCGTCACCCCACTCCTTTGCCGGGACTCAGTGCACGCAGCGCCGATTCGCATATGTGTACTGTAACATCGTGGGCTGGGCACACTCCCTGACGGGTAATGCCTTGCTCAAAATTTTTCTTTAGTCTTTATGCAATGCATATTTATCAGTATGTTACTCTTGATGCTATGGCATCGATCTCCCCCACCCCCCTTGACTAAATAGGCGCTGATGGTACTAGGCCCTTTCACTGGTGATCAATAGCACAGACATGTTTGGTCAAGGATTTTGGCATTCGAACTCAGATAACGCTTTCATCTGAAAGCTGTACAGTTACAGCTTTTTCGTTTTTTTCAGCTTGTTGCTCTTGAACTTTGATAGATGAGACATGGACAGTCAGTATCATGGCAGCAAGTGTAGTAACAGTCAGGGCAGTCACCCCACTCCTTGCATGGGGATCAAGATGCCCTTTGCCAAGAGTCAAGTGTTCTGACCGACATGACAGACTTGTGTTAAATCATTTTTTTTCTACCACCCCACCCCATCCCTCCCCCTTACTCTGTCCTTAGCGTGAGGTGCCGACCTGTTGTCATGAAATGTTTCGTCTATCTGACTTGATTGCAATGTACAGTGGTATTTTGCATCGATGCCTAATGATGTCAAGAGATTGTCATTTTCGAAGGGTCATGTAATCGTGGACCTGCCTGAAGCACAGTACATGCTGGCGGTACGTGGCAGTGATAAAAGTATATGATAGAGCATGCGTGTGCAGCTACGTTGTCATGAGGGCTCACAAGTCACCATCGCCCTGTAGTAGTCCATGTCCAGTAGAGAGCATGTTTAGTCTGACAGACGACATGCTCCGTTTGATCGCTCACGAGCCGGCAGTGCATCCCCTCTACCTACCGTTGCTGTCAGACTGGGTTTGGCATGACAGCCAGCGGTGGAATATTTCAGAGGGCAGTGCACCCACTGACCGTACAATGTAGTTGGCGGTCGACGCGAGTTCAGATTTAAATTTACAGCCTAGCAGCTAATTCACAGACAGGCAGAACCCAAGTACCATGGCATGAGATGGTGGCAATGGGACAGCTAATAGTGTATCTTCATAGGAGTGGCGATAGCATCGGCCCCCAACCCCGTGCGGTAGTGGTAGAGTCAGGCCATGATTTGACAGCATGTGTTAAAGGGCGTTTCGGAGACAAAAGTTGAAATGGGGAGTTCCCACGGTCGAGTCGTCTTGGCTCGAGATAGGAAGAACCTAATTTGGACTGTGGCGTACCACGCCAATGCTAAAACACATCGGTGGGCGCTTTCCGATTCCTAATCTGGTGCATATGAAATTCAAAGCCTCCCTAGGGAATCTATAGACGGCCTATGGGGTTCTCCACTCAGCAACTGGGGACCTGGGACAAACTTGCTGCCTCGCGCGGTTTGTGTGCCTGGTAACAACTAGTAATTTACTGATGAATTTCTGCTTTGTTTTGAGATTCGTCATTTTAGTGCTTTATAATTTTTATATTGGAAATATGGCACAGAAAATTATTTTGTGATGTCATACAGTTACAACTTGCTTGCACTCACTCATAAATCGGTCTCCTGAAGAACACATGTGCTGTATATTTATGCCCCGGCCATATCGATCGCCCGACGTTCTTTTTTTATTAGTTGATGTACTAGTTGATCGATTATCTGCTCTGTTGTTGGTGGCCTTTCTTCGATCAGACATGTGTCTGTTATTTACGGTTCCGACAACACAGCCTCTCTTATCCGCCCTGATTTGCAGTGACCTGTGGCACATTGTGACCCCTACTTCCTCATTGAGCTACGTTGGCTCTGCTAAGCCCCCCCCCCGTTGATACTCCATATTATATAACCTGGTGTGTCCGTGGTACTTTCCTTTGATACCACCTGAAGTTCCTTCACTCCAGCAAGGATTGTATGCGCGACAACACTACTCCCCCTTTGATTCCCATTTTACAACCACACACCACAAATAAAATTTGCAAAAAAAAAAACCATTAGCCAGGTTAGGTTTTGTTCTCAAATAAGGTCGGCAAACCGGACGAGTATTTTCTTCCTCGGGACAGACCCGAGCGGGGTTTAATCCCAACGGCTTCTTCCTTTGTTTAGGTGGTGGACGGGTTTGCGGGTTCTTCCCTCTCCCCCTCTTGGGCCCCCCCCCTCCCTGGTGTTGGTTTTTTGGTGAATGATTGTGGGGCGTTACCTACTGAGTGGCTTTTGGTAAATCTGGGATAGTGTTTATGAAAACGGAAGGACACTATCCTTCGCACACATGTGGGGCACTTTTCACTTCCGCCATTGAGTAATAACTAGAAAAGACTGTCACCTCTTTCTATCTTCAACACAAGCAGTGGAAACGGGAAAGTTGGACCAGAATTCAGGAATTTCCAAAATAACCTGTGGAAACTTGTTGCTTTACACCATGGCTATCCATCCATTGTATAAAAAAAAAAAAAAAAAAAAAAAAAAAAAAAAAAAAAGGTAAAAAAAAAAAAAAACAAAAAAAAAATGTTTTTAGTGGGTGAAATTTCAATTGAGGCTACTATGATAGAAGAGCATTGAACAGGCGAGAGGCTGGTGAAAATCTGCCTAATCATTGCCGGTGGTAGGTAAAAACCAAAAAAAATGAATTAATTTTACACAAAAAAAACCAACCTTCCTGAGTCCTGGTTATAGTACTGAAGAGTGCAGGAGATGACGGTCACACACCAGGGTTAGAGAACTGTCTGACTTTTTCAATGTGCATAATAGCGGAAACATTCACTGACAAGGACTTGCAGACTTATATCCTAAAGGCACTGTCAGTGAATGGTGGGTTGTCGGTGATTATCAAATTGCTTTGTATCTTTCAGACCCCCACACAACGTTGTTTGGGGTGCTTTTTTTCTCTCGCCACCCCCCCCACCCCCACCCCCCCTTGTTTTTTTTTTCTTCGAATGGGCCAGTCGTTTAAGTGTGAATGTTCCGAATTTGCTGCAGCAGGGAGGTAGGTAGGGGTGTGAGAGGGGGAAAGGGGGGGGGGGGGGGGGTGGGGGGAGGGGGTGGTGGGGGGGGGGGGGGGGGGGGGGGGGGGGGGGGCTGGGGGGGGGGGGATGGGGGAGAGGGAGGACAGGAAGGGCCAAATTTTTGCTGCCCCAACTTTTTTTTGTTTTTTTTTCATAGTTTCCTGCCTTCTGTTCGTTTAACCGCATGTGCTGCACTTGCTTTTTCGTGGTGGGGTGTTTTAATTTTAGACGCATTTTAATTTTTTAAAAAATTATTGTTTAAATTGTTTTTAAAAAAACTAAGTCGTGCACTCTAAATGATGACGAGGAAAGAGACCCGGCCCCTTATTTCTTTTTCTCATCATGAAGGGACTTTTCTCACCCCCCCCTTGCTCCTCCTTCAGGAACATTCCATGGATCATTTGTCGAATTCTTTTCTGGTCATCTGCCCTAAAACCGCTTACAAAATATCACTGCTGACGCGAGCGCCTTGTGCGGAGTTTACCCTGCATATTTGCATATACAAGACATGCGATATGGGCATCCTCTAACTCTTCATTTACCTGATGACGAAAAGCTGCGTTTTTTTCCTCAGTATAGTTACTCCACTCCCTCCTTTCACGAACTCCAGGACTAGCATTTGATATGGTGTAATTAAAACGTCCTGTGTGTGGGCGGCCAACCATCAGTGGAGGTGCGTTAGGGTACGGTGGAGGTTCTAGGGAACTGCAACGCCTGACCCCAATGCCCAACCCATTGGACACATGTTTACTGGGCACACACACCTGCAACCCAAGTCTTGGAAACAGTTATAGGGGCCCCCACGCACACCCCCACCCCAATGGGACACATGTTACTGCAGCACCCCACTGCAACGATTGAGGCAATTGTACACATGTTACTGGTTGCACCCGCTACTTGCTAACACATCGGACACAAGTAAGTGGCATATTACTTGGACCCCACTGCGTACACCTGTAAGATATTACGGGGCACACCCACTGCAACACACTGAAACGGCACTTATCTGGGACCCCACTGCACAACACATGGACACATTTTTACTGGAGTACCCCACTGCAACACATTGAACATGTTAGCTGGGGGCACCCGCCCACTGCAGCCACTGCGACACATGCTACTGGGCACCCACTGCAGCACATTTGGACACTGTTTATCTGGGCCCGCCCACATAGCAGCACATTGGACACATAGTGACGGGCCCACCCCACTTGCAGCACACTGGACACATGTTAATGGGGCACCCCACTGCAGGCACACTGGACACATATGTCAATGGACTCTGAAGGGAATTCAAACAACATGACCTCCCCAACCCACCAATCTGCTTTTTTCTTCCTGACTACTGCACCATAGCAGCTCACATACTTTTATCAACATTGTCTAATTTATCCTAATTTGTGTTTTTTTCATCTGGCTTTCAAAACATGTCATATTTTCTAATGGAGACAGTGCCAGAGAAAATGTGCTCGAGGGTTTGTTGTGTGTTCGATGGCACTCTGACTTCCTAATACCCACCAGCATGGAGGTGGTGCGGATGACATTCAATGGATGCATGCACAATCGCTGCATGGTCTGAGTTATACTCACAGAGTCCTAAACAAAATCAGCCCTCAAAACTGAAGGTCATGATGAAGGAGTAACAATGACAACATGAACGTCACCAGCACTAACAGGTCATCTGACTGGCTACATACTGAAACACTGAATCGGTCACAAACCATTTACTAATGTTGTTGTACAGCTCAGAATCTGTCACAATTCATCCATGATGTTGCTGTACAGCTCAGAATCTTCACAATTCATCACTGATGTTGCTGGACAGCTCAGAATCTGTTCACAATTCATCACTGAGTGTGCTGTACAGCTCAGAATCTTGTCACAATCATTCATTGATGTGTGCTGTAAAGCTTAGAATCTGTCACAATTCATCACTGATGTTGTCTGTACAGATCAGAATCCGTCACAAAATTCATCCATGGATGTTTGCTGTACAGCTCAGAATCCGTAACAATCATCACTGATGTTTTTTTTTTTTGCTGTACACAGCTCAAGATTCTGTCACAATACATCACTGATGTTGCTGTACAAGCTCCAGCATCGGTCACAATTCATCACTGAGTGTGCTGTACAGCTCAGAATCTGTTCACAATTTCATCACTAATGTTGCCTTTACAGCCTCAGGTCACAGTACTCAATAAGAAACTGAGTTCAAATCTGGCTACCTGCACGAGCTTTCTACATTTCTTTAAACACAACACTTCCATTATTTCTCAGTCCAAAAAAAACAAAACACAAAAACAAAACAAAAAACAAAGAAACCCAGATCACAATATGATGCCTGATTTTCACCTGTTTGGACCGTGACCTATAAACCCTCGTCCAGACTCCAGCCTTTCTTCAACAATTCACCAGAACAGGAGTTCCCCCGAGGCAACAGCCAAGCAGTTGTTATGCTTTGTGTGTATATTCGAATTTGTGGGGATGTATAAACTCACTGCAACACACAGCCAACAGATTTAATCCGGTGTGATCGCCGCAGTGATAATCCGGGTGTGATGGTCCAACTAACTTGGCAGCTTTTCTTAACATGCTCACTAAACTGTGAATTCAGTGAGTGAAGCACATCGTAGTACTGATCCCACAGCAACTAAATGAATGAAGGTGCCCAGCCAATTCCCCAGTCAACCCTTCCATAGGGAATGATGCACATGAAATGTACAGTTAGAAAGGAGTTCGAACACCGTATTGAGAACAAACCAAGTACTGGAGTAAGGGAACACAAATGATGCACAAAACCAAAACAACATGACTAAAAAATGACTGTTCAAACCTTTTATATATAGATTATGGTATATACGAATTCTTTTACTTCCTCATTGCTTACAAACAGTGCCAATTATGTAAGCAACAAACACTACAGTCAAGGTCACAAGAATTTGTTTTTGCATCCACCATTTTATGCTTTTCTTGAGATGACACAACAAAAGGTACCTTTTGTAGGAGTATCATCTCTGGTGTCCTTGATATTGGCCATCTTCCGCAGTCTTGTGATGCCACGATTCACAGTGAAAACATGGTGGGGACTATCTTGTAAGACTGAAACAAAGAAACCGATTTCACAGTGAAAACATGGTGGGGGGACTATCTGTAAGACTGACAACAAAGGAACCACTTTACGTGAAAACATGGCTAGGCAGACCATATGACGAAACAAAGCAAACAATGTGAGAATATGGTGAGTATCCCGATATGACTGCAACAAAGGAATCTACCTTACAGTGGAAAAACACCGATAGGGACTCTATCTTGTATGACTTAAAATTTAAATCCAGGAATCCACTTTCCCCCGTGAAAACATGAAGACGCTACCTTGTCAAGACTGACACCGAACAAACGTCCACCCTACTGATCATCTTATATCCAGTAAATTGAAATTCCAATAGTTACCAGTACAATACCAAGTAACAATTTTCCAGCGCAATCGGCACTAAAGATTCACAGGAAAATAATTTTTGGTTATATCCCTGGATTTTCAGATCACCAGATGTGACAATTAAGAACACCACAAGCAGGCCTATGCTGCAATCTACAGGGTCCAAAAAACTATCATTTTCACTGCTCCCTGCCACACCCATAGCGCAATGGGACTTCTACCTTTTATTAATTGGTTTCCAATGTTCTTGTTATACACCTTCCCATTCACATTTGGGGCATTGTGTTGGACGTTACTTTTCTTTTTTGTTTTTGTTTTGGTTTTGTCAACTTCATGCCTAGCCAATGGTGTTCTTCCACTGGCTGACGCGTTACAAGCCTGATAACAAAATGTGTCATTTCATACTTGAGACCTTGATGTGTGTCGTGTTTGAGACCCAGGTTATCAGGTCAGTTCACACGATACGATGTGTTTTGGCCCTGTCTACACAGTGCTTGCACTTGCAAGAATCTATTGACAGCAGGTCGTGTTGGTACAGGAGTTTTTTTGTTTTTACTGAGGTGGCTGGCCCAGTGGGCGTCAAGACTTTTTTAAATGCAGTCATTGCTGGGTGCGGACACAACTGACTCCTGGTAGGGGCTGTTCCCAACAAGCCCCCCCGACAACACTCTGTCTAAAAGAATGAATTCCGAACTTCTAGGGCGGGACCATATGGTTAACACGCTTCTTGGCTTCATGAAACGGACCTAACTGCTGTCCCTTCCTTCCCAATGATGTGTGGTGTGTTGTGGTGTGTGTGTGTGTGTGTGTGTGTTGTGTGTGGGGTGGGTGTGTGTGTGTTGTGACCACTGGTGTGTGTGTGGTGTGTGTGCTGTTGTGTGTGTGTGTGTGTGTGTGTGTGGTGTGCGTGGTGTTTGTAGTGTGTCGGTGTGTCTGTGTGCATGTGTGCATGTGCCATATTTGTGCTGTGTTCCTATGCATGCCATCACTGTGTACCCCTTAAATAACTTTGTTAACATTAAGTACTGATGACACATGCAAAAGATAGGGTATTGATGACAAAATGCAAGTCCTTTGTATTTTGCTGAGAAGCAGGTTATTTTGAACAGAACGTAAACAATTTTTTTTGACTTTGTAATGAGAAATTTAGGTTGCAGTTTCTAAGCTCTTGCCAACCCCTATTAGGAATGACCCATGTTGACATTAAATACAATAACAGACCTATGTGAAGGTACAATTTTGATTGTATGTACCTTAGTCTAAATTCAGATAATCCCTTAAGCAATTTTGATTACATAGTATTATGCCATACACTGAATGGGCTGATGGGAATTATCACCATTCCATATAGAAGATCTTTAGTCATCTCTAAAAAGCAGAAGGAAGAAAACACTTGTCAAACAACGATGTAACTAAGTCTCCAACAAATTTGCAGCAAGCCCAGACGGTGCTTGTTCCCAAAAAAACGCAGTTTGCCTAAAAAATCCATGTAGTTTTCACGCAGATCCATGCGGCAGCACAGCAGTCCCAGGACCCTAGGGAGAATGTGCTGACAGAAGAAATACAATGTTAAATTCAACACCCACTCAGCTCCATGGGAACAGATCGGATATTATGCAGATAGTTTCAGTTTCTTAAAAAATTCCAATTCGATTTTAAACCTTATCTTCACACCATCATCTGGACTGGTGGCAATGGTGAACATTTCTTTATTTCCATCATGCAGATTCAAATTTACTATGAGCACCTGTTTCTTGAAAGCTGGCACATGATATCCTGGTTTTTTTTGCGCAGGAAAAAGTTCTCCATATTCCTGCAGTCCAGTGCCCAAGAGTACTATATTAACAATTCACAGTCACCCTAACATGGGAGATGATTGCAAAGCACTGGTAGATGCATAGTCATTCACTCATGTACAGGTCATCAGAAAATCAAATAAATTTTTTTGACTTTTACAATAAATAAAAAAAATGAAGAGTTGATCAATTTCAACATTGAATTAGCTTGCCACAAAACAAATTGCAGGCTGGCCTAGCTGGAATATTAATCCAGCGGGATCTTCGATATCAGAGTAGGTAGGTGATAGATTTTAACAAGCAGATCAGTCCGCAGGTGCATCTGGCTCTTAAATTTCATATCAGTGTACCTTCTGGAGAGAATTTTTCACAGATTTTTAGTTGGTTAAATCGACAATCAGTGGCCCATAAACCCTCCGAGCGTCCTAAAATGTTAAAATTTCTTTGTAGTTTATCTATCGCCTAAACCCTATTTTCATCTGCTGTAAAACACACTGTGAAATCTTAAAAAATACTGTACCGGTGAAGCACTACTCGAAACTGCTTAAAAGGTCAACATTCTTTATAAGTGTTTGATTTGTGCAAGGCTGCACCGCGCTGCTAGTCTTCTCCTCGCCCCAGAAAGCTAATTCTTGACCTCTAGCAATCTACTAGTAGAATGTGCACCATCACAAAAAAATAAGGGGGTTTATGAAAGAGAGAAAGAGCAAGAGGGACAGAGAAAGGGGAGAGAGAGACGGCGGTTGGGGTGCCTCTGGTTACATACAGGTGTGGTGGATGTGGGTACAGGTGTGTGTGTGTGTGTGTGTTGGGTGGGTGCTTGTCTGTGTGTTTGTGTAGGAGCGTGTGCATGTGCGGGGTGGCACATGTGCACTGCGGAGGCAGCAGCACAAGGAAGTATGTTTAGGTCACCTTCGGCATAATTACCTTGTTAAATTTCCGGTTGGGGGGATTAAATAAAAAAAAACAAAAAAAGACGGCAAAACACCCAAATGTCATGGTAACTTAAAAACGATGGCTTAATTAAGCAATCAGGTACTTGGTTGTGAAGCATTGTTTCTCCAAGGCCCGGATGATATGAAATGTGGGGGATATTGTGCGGCCATTCACATTTAACAGTAACTGGACAACCCTTAAAATTAAAGTTTGCATCAATTAGCAAAACCCTTCTCCTTGCTCTTCTTCACAGAACATCTTGGCATGGACAAAGGACTGCTCCACACATGAGGGGAGGGGGGGGGGGGGGGGGCAGAAAAGGAAACAACACAAATGGCAATATAAAAGAAACCCAAAAAGCCACCAAAGCTGGACACCAGTGGGAAGTGGCTCGGAAGCATAGGTCGTGTTTCAGCAGTGTATGAAGTGAGCCAGAACAGACCCACCACATCCCTAAAGCCATTTTCCTGGCATCAAGCACCACTAAACAAAAAAACAAAAAAAAAAAAATAAGAGGAAAAAACAATATTGGGAGTTGGAAGGGATGACGGAGAAGTTGTTTTCAGGACTTAGTGAAGACTCCAACAGATACTTCTCCTCTGGGGAGCACATCAACTTCAACCACGTGTGAGGAAAAAAGATAGAATTTATGGAGGTGTATAATGCATGAATATGAGAGAAGGTATAGGTGGGATGGAGAGTGGTACAGCCGGCCTCAGTGTTGCCTTATTTGTGGTATGGATGCACTCTGCAAAACGGGCAAAAAAGTTTGTTGAGCAGTGAAAGCCAGCTTACAAGGCTGTGTCATTCATTCATTTACTACGTAACAAATGAAAATTTCTGGTAACCCAGTACTCGTGGCTGGCATTGACATGAACAGTCTCAAAGTTCGTCAATTGTAACATGGGCATTCTATTCGGCATGATAACAAAGCTCAAACTGGCCAGTAACAGGCAGAACCAGAGCCTGAAAGTGGTATGCCAATGTGTAACTAGTCTAAATTCAAGTACCAGAGCAAAATGTTGCTTAAACAAAATAAATAAATAAAAATAAACATGTGCGATCTAAATTTTACTTAAATTTCTCTGGGTATATTGCTTCGAGGAGATTCAATCTCGTTTCTTGCTCTTTTCGTAATCCGTCATTTGGTCGAAGGGCTAGGAACAAAAACGGGACGGAGGTCAACAAATATCACGAGGAAGCCAGTTACAAGAAGAGCCAGCGTCATCCTCATGCCGCGCCGGGCCATAGTACCGGAAAACCAGTGACCAAGGGCAACAAAGGAATTAGAGTTCTTCCCCCTTAGAAAGTCACCGACACGCAACAACTTGCAAATACTAACAGGGCGTGTACAGTGGTCAGTGGTTAGTGCGTCGAGTCATTAAGTGGACAAATGAGCATGTATGCAGAGGGGGCACAGGGTTCGAATCCCAGCCATGGCTCGTCCCAAGATGGGAAAAAAAAAAAAAAAAAACAGGGGGGCAGCAGAGGAACCACATCCGGATTCGTCATGAACCGGTGTTGGACCACCCCCCTAGAGTTGTCAGGGAGATAAGGGC
Source organism: Conus betulinus (assembly GCA_016801955.1). Lineage (NCBI taxonomy): Eukaryota > Metazoa > Mollusca > Gastropoda > Neogastropoda > Conidae > Conus > Conus betulinus. The sequence goes on along the minus strand of JADBJO010008238.1, from coordinate 2,319 downwards.
CGAAACACTTGTTTGAAGGGGCTTCTCTTCCTGAGGACTCTCAGCTGCCACGCTCTCCACGAGTTTCTTTCACCGAACACACACCTTGCGCCACAGCTACAGGCGTAATCATGACAACAACCATTTTATAGGAAAACTCAGAATTCTAAGTCCGAAAATGTGCGGACCTCACCACAAATTAGACCAAAACACAGACCCTAGCGAAATACAACCCTAATCCTTATTTGAATCTTTAATCCGTTACGTATCCTAAAAAACATCGTCAGTGAACAGCTGTCCTGGTAATGGGAGTTTAGTCATCCAACATCGAACGCCACCTTCTGACTTGCAACGCATCAGAATGAAATGTACGTGAGTTTACAAATACACCAAAACACCAATGTAAACAATTAAATGAATGAAATTAAGAGAAAAAACAAAAAAAAAAAAAAAATTCCTGCATAAAAAAATCCGAAAACATCTTCAAAAATAATACAGCATCCCTGTCCATAAAAACGTTTAGAAGGAAAACTGACACTGGAGCGGAGCGGATGGCAGTCGCGCCCGCAGTTGCTAAAATGGGATAACCTTTGCTGTTTACTTGTGGGCCTATTTCAACCCATATCTAACCGACAACACAGAATCGGAAGTCCCAGCCTAACTGTGAAAGACATGCCGCGTAGACAAATGGCTAGTGTTGTAGTAACCATAAAACGTAAGCAAATTCCGAAACGAAACCGACGGGTTTGTGGGGACTATAATAGTGTTTCTGAGTTCAGTACAAACAGAACTATTACTATTAATAACACTTAATCCTAATACTTTGCGAAGTGGCCAAGGTTAGGATGAATTAGGGAAACTAGCTACGTGGTCGTATGGGTTCGGTTAGACTGGCTCGCTCGCGGAAGTTTTGAGTCTCGCTCTCGTTGCAACAATAGGAGAATGTTTTTGGGGGCCCCCCCCCCCCTTAACATCTGATTCTCCAAAAGGGGAGAGGGAAGAAGAAAAACTGTTCACCGGCGGAACGGCAACCGACAACCACTATGGTGGACTGAGCATCCTTGTGCGTGACTGAGAATCAGTGGTGAGGATGAGAATCCTGTGCGTGATGAGAATCCACGAATGGAGACTCGGAAAATAACACCAAATGAGATGGAGGCGTTCTTCTGGCACCTTCCTGACACCTCCTTCATCCTTTTTGAAGATTCTTCTTTTTCTTTAAAAAGAGGTCCACTCAAAAAAGAGTAGGTCACCGCGCGCATGTTAAAAAGTCAAATTAAAATAAAATAAAGTGCGACTCAGCCTGTTGGCCCTGGAGCAAAAAGTTGGCAACAAGGGGTTGTCGCACACGAATTTAAAAAGTTAAAAGCATGGCCAGGTTCAGGCCTAGGTAAACCATAAAATATCTGGGAAAGTTAAAATAGAAAAAATCAGTCAATATGCCGATCTCAAGACTGTTCGTTATCAATTGATTTTAAAATGAGACTGCATTGTGGCAATCTTGATGGCACCTGGCAGTGAGTTCCACAGCCGTACAGAACTAGGATAAAACTGAATGTAAATGGCGGTCATATGATGATGCAGGTATTGACATAAGATTGACCGCCAATCCTGGTGCTACTTTTTATTCAATATGAGTTGATCATTGGAAATCAATTAGTTAGCTCTGCCATTGAAGAAGATATTAGGTTTAGAAAAAGCTTTCTCTCTTCTAAGGGTTTCCATTCCTACGTTTCTCATGTTCTTCCTAGTATTCCCTTTCTCTCGTAGAGGTTCCCTGTTACGAACTGTGCTGCTCTCTTATGAATCTTTTCGAGGTTATCAATGTCCTTTAGATGTAAGGATCCAGGGATGAGGCACCATATTCCAGTACTGGTCTAGACCAGTGGTTTAACAGTCGTCTTTAACCTTTTATGGAGGCCCGTGATATTACTGATACGAAAGCTAAGATGTTATTTGCGTTCTTACGACAAATTGTAGGGTCTTTCCTTGATGTGATACTATAATCACACTAAATATTGGCACATTGTTTCTTTAAGACTAGATATAATAGAAATTTCGATTAGTTGGTTGAGCATTTATTCATATGCAACACTGGCACTTCTGGGGTGAAAATTCTCTTTTCACGTTCTTTCCCACTCCGTAAACCATTATCGTCGAGCGTGGATCATTCTTGCTTGAATTGTTATATACTAGCTGCATCTGCAAAAAAATTTTTTTTTTTTTCCCCCCCTCGTTATAGAGTCCAGAGAGAGCTTTCTACTTAGTCATTCTATAAATAAGAAAAAACACGGGACCCAGAACAGTTCCTGTGGTACCCTGACAAGGGATGGTTTAAAA